>JAKOOJ010000003.1:20367500-20502500 GCA_022577455.1 Arizona elegans
GGCAGAAAGTGTCCATTAGGTTTAAGCAAATAAAGGATTGGAGTCAGTTAGATTTAGGCCTGACAGAAAGATTAGCATTTGCTTCTATCTGATAGGATAAGGTTGAACCTAAAGCAGATTTCCTTAATTCAGGGCCCTTCAGATGACATAGCATACATTTTCCATTATTCTTAGGAAGTATGGATAGTGTACATTGTGGATGATATGAGCTTTAATCCAATATATTTGGAGAGTGCTACTTTGAGAAACTCTGGCCTAAGGGATCACATTGTTCATTGTTGATTTTTTTAATAAGTTGGTAATATTTAAAGATACATCTTCCGTTGTAGCAATAGTTTAGGAAATAATAATTAGGAAGAGTAATTTTCCATTACTACTGGTACTAAGTAAACACAATTGTTCTAGTCTAGAGGGCAGGTTTTCTTAGTCTAGCAGACAAGCAGTCTTGACCTCAGCCCAGGAACATCGTCTTTGTAATCCTAATTTGGTATCAGGCTTTTCTGCCTGGGGATTTCTCTGAAGGATTAGAAGATAAGATAATAGTCCTGTAATGTAAGTTTCATATAACATAGGAGTGCTTTTGCATGCGGGGGTGGGAGGGATTAATTACTGATACTTGCCATGTTTCTTCTTTCTCCAATGAAAAATGTTTGTTTGAGATTTCGCCTTTTTATATTTGCAATAAAGATTCCAGCCAACTGTAATTAAAAACAAAGGGCTGATGGCTATTTCTGTTTAAAATGTTTTGTGAGATGGGCAATTATATTGGATAGTTTAGATAGATAGATAGATAGATAGATAGATAGATAGATAGATAGATAGACGGACAGACAGATCTATTTTCCTAACAGTGAGACCAATCAACCAATGGAACATCTTGCCTTCAGAAGTTGTGGGTGTTGGAGGTTTTTAACTGAATGTTTTTTTTAAATATATGTTTTATTGATACATTTTTTAAAATAAACATAAAAAGTTCCATAACTATCTGAACAACATGTTGTCTGGGCACAGTTACTTTTAAGTAGAAATGCAACAATAGTCATAATAATAACCATAATAAACATGTCAACTAAAAAAATAAATAAAAAATTTTTGTATTGAAAATTTTGCAAGATAGATAAACTAATTGTATTATTTGTGATTAGCTGAAGGTTTTAAGAAGAGACTGGACAGCCACTTGTCTCAAATTGTATAGGGTTTCCTGCTTGAGCAGGGGGTTGATTGAGATAGATAGATAGATAGATAGATAGATAGATAGATAAATAGATAGATAGACAGATGTACAGACAGAGCTTGAGCGCAATAGAGGCTACTCCAGGATGGGGTGCCTTTAGCAAAAGAGAGGAAAAAATGCCTGATAGAATACTTCATAGTGTCTGTTTGTAAGACTAGGAAGCTAAGAACCTTTCCCTGCTGTTTAGTTGAAGGGTTATCCATCTTTCTAACCTTGAGTCAATTCATAACTACAGTGGCCTAAAATTTGCCACCCCAACTGCCAATCCCTATTCTGCCTATATTATATACATTCCAGTCACTGAGAAATGGTGTTGTCCTGATTATGAGTGTGCGGCATATGGTAGGCAAAGTGATTGGTTAGGTTAATCTGGTTTAGCTGCCCTCTCTTCAGCGGCTCCGCGGCTCCTGAGAAAATAGCCATCAATCACAGCTGTGTATCAGGAACAGATGAGTCTCACTCCCAGACTACCTCTTGGCTACTTCGTGTGCTCATAATCCAAATCTGATCAAGCATCTCTTTTTCTTTTTTTTTTCTGAAGGAATCACTAAGGAAACCAAATTTTGCAATATTTCCTGAGAAACGCTTCTGCCTTTTTTAGTTACCATATTGCAACCTTCTGCAAATGAAGCAAGAGAGACCGTGCTCGCTTTTGTTTTTGTTTCTGTATTTCTTATGATATTATTTTTATTCCATTTTGTTTTGTTATATCTGCTCTTAATTATTTTATATCCTATTATACTTACTGTCTTTCTGTCTTATATATAGATATAGAGAAATGCGTAAGAGTTCTTCTTTTAGATATGTTATTGCATCTGGCCTTAGGGCTATAATAAACTGATTGATGGATTAGTATTTCTTATGATGTTTTAACTGTTTACCACCTGGGTCCTTTGGTTCTGGTAGCTTTATAAATCCAATAAATACTAATAATAATACTGGCTGGGCAGTCTAGCACTATAGTACAAAGCCACACAACAGCGGCCCTCATAGCTTCCCCAAACATACCTTCAAAAGTAATCTTAAAATGCATAGCTAAATGTCTATGGAGATTCTCAGTCATCCAGGTCATGGTTGTCCAAAAAGATGCTTTTTCAAGAGGCAATTGGACTTTCTGGTTTTCCTTTGAAGACGTTTTCGCTTCTCGTCCAAGAAGCTGAAGAAGAGCTAAAGAAGCTTCTTGGATGAGAAGCGAAATGTCTTCAAAGAAAAACCAAAAAGTCCAGTTGCCTCTTGAAAAAAGCATCTTTGGGACTTCAAAAGTAATGTATGTAATGAAACTTTTTGATTACTGGCCTCTTAACCACGATGTCTATGACAGGGTATGCTAAAAGATCACAGGTACCTTGAGGCTGCTGCTGGGTATTTTAGAATAAGTGGGAAAGACTACTATAACACTGGTACTTCTAAAGACAATTAAACCTCTTATACTAATAGATTGTGGCAGGGGTGAAATCCAATTTTTTTTTCTACCGGTTCTGTGGGCGTGGCTTGGTGGGCGTGATGTTGATTGGTGGATATGGCTTGGTGGGCGTGGCAGAGGAAGGATACTATAAAATCTCCATTTCCTCCCCACTCCTAGGGGAAGGATATTGCAAAATCTCCATTCCCACCCCACTCTTGGGCCAGCCAGAGGTGGTATTTGCCAGTACTCCGAACTGCTCAAAATTTCTGCTACTAGTTCTCCAGAACTTGTCAGAACCTGCTGGATTTCACCCCTATATTGTGGACAAGCTGAAAAGTGTTGTCCAGGAAAAAGGGTGCCATAATGAAAGATAAGTGGGATCATGGCCTCAAGAAAATATTCCATATTAAGTAGCCATCCTTTTACATTAGAGAATATCAATCCCAAAAAAGTGCCTATTTCTCGAATGACTTACTATATGAACAGCTAAAACAAATCTATTTCTTTCCATTCTATTTTCCTTATCAATCCAGCAGGACGTAATGGGGCTAGCATAATATAGTTACATGGTCGTAGTGTGGCCTGCCCATAACTGCTGGTGCATTTCAATCTGGACCATCTAGAATAGTCTCCAAGGGTAGCCCCATAAACTGGGCATTGCGGTTTCCACACATGAGGTGATTGTGAGAAAGGCCTCCCGATTCAGGAACAGGCACAATTGGTGGTACATGAGACAAAGCTGTGTGAATGCCTTCTGGACCAGGGTTTGTCTTAGTTATATTTAATATATCTTCCATGCAGTGGCATGATACTTTGGCCATTCTAAACACCTTGCCATGAGAGGATAATTCTTTTCCAGCTCTTTGAGTAGGGAGTGGTTGAATGCTCTATTCACTTCCATGTAAAAGTACATAAAATTGTCCCCAGTAGATTCCAACCAGTGGTGGGTTGCCCCCGGTTCGGACCGGTTCGCAAGAACCGGTAGTAAAACTGGTGGGAGGCTCCGCCCACTGATCTGGATGTCATCAGGAAGCTTCTGCGCATGTGCGCAGCCCCGTTGCGAACCAGTAGTAAAGGTAAGTAGAACCCACCCCTGATTCCAACCCAAAGGAAATAAATATAAGAGCACCAAAACATAGAGAGGCAACTGGCAGATTCATCAGAGGAATAGATACTTATGTGAACTTTCCAGTTGCTTAACTTATTTACCTCTTGTAGTACCCTGACAATTCTCTTGTGGCACTCAGTTTCAGACTTGCTATTCTAGGATTTGTAATTTGGCTTCTCTGGGGTGAAAAGCCCAAGGGCATATTTTACAGGTACAAATAGTCCTTCCTCTTTCCTCCAAGCTGTTTAGTCCCAGTGGAGGGTGAGCTTTGTCATAATGCTGTTTGATTCCTTACATCACAATAGTGATTTTGTAGTTTGACTTTGGGGAGGGGGCGGGAAGTGGCGAAGGTGAGCTTCCCATCCAAGTAATTTGATTGGGAAGCTCACCTGGGTTTCTTTCATAAACCAAACTTGTGCTGCATATGCTATCACTCCTTCACATAGCTCTAGGTCAGGGTTTTTTTTATTAGCTATGCACACCACCTTGGTTTGGGTACATCTCAGTTTGTGGGAATTGATGCTAATGATCACAAGCCTTTTTAAAAAAAAAATGCAAGAAAAAACCTATCCATTAGCTGAAAGTCCATTTAAACATACTCTTTTGTAATCCACTGTGACCACCATCTTCCATTTATGAGGCCTGAGGCAATTTTCCCTTCCCCTAAACCTTTGGTATATCATATCCAAACACCTCCTAATACAGGTAGTCCTTGACTTACAACAGGTCATTTAATGACTGTTCAATGTTACATGGGCACCAGAGGTGGGTTCTACTTACCTTTGCTACTGGTTCACAGTGGGGCTGTGTGCTTGTTAAAATAATTGTGATTGGTGAAAACGTACCCATTCCCTTCACTTTTTTATGTATTAGTTTGGCCATAAATATGGGTGTGATCAGTTCTAGTACTGATTACTATTTTATTTTTATTTCTCAAACGTAGACACTGCCCATCTCACTATCCAAATGACAATTTACTGATACAAACCATAAAATAATACAGAAAAGACATAATTAAGAACACGTAGGCATCAGGAAGGTCATCTAGGCGGTAAACACTCAGTTCCATCCAGTTGCCCTGACTCTACCCCAAATTAAGGAACTACAGGGTCATAAAAAAAAAAAAATGAAAATCAGAATTTGAAAAGTACAGAATAAAATACGAACAGAGTTAAAAAGGCAAGTTAAAAGGCAGAGGGAGCATCCTCAAGCCACCAACCAATACAACAGGGTTGTATGCCATTTTTCAATACCCATGTAAGGGGTATTTATGTGGGTAATGCCAACCTCACCTCTGGGGACAAGATAGTCTATATTAGTGATGGCTAACCTTTTTGCTGTCGCGTGCCAAAAGTGTGGGGGGAGCGTGGGGGGTCGCAAGTGTGTGTGCCCACATCTATAATTCAATGCGCCCCGCCCTCCCACGCATGCGCACGTAACCCCCACACACTTCACCCTGCTTTTGGCACGCGATGGCATGGTGGGCCTGGTAGGCCCGTTTTTCCACCTCCCCAGGCTCCATAGGCTTTCTAGGAGCCTGGGGAGGGCAAAAACAGCCTTCCTCATCCCCCCGGAGGCCTTCCGGAGGCCGGAAACAGCCAGTTTCCCGACTTCTGGTGGGACTGGAAGGCCTGAAAATCAGTTGGCTGGTGTGTGCACGCACGCTGGAGCTGAGCTAGGGCAACACTCACGTGCCCACCAATATGGCTCTGCGTGCCACCTGTGGCACCCGTGCCATAGGTTTGCCATCACGGGTCTATATGGTGGGGGCAATGGCAGAGAAGACTCTCTTCCTAGACCCCTCCAGCCAAAATTCTTTAACCAACGAGGTCCATAACATACCTTCGTTTCCTGATTGAGTGGGATGGGGTTGTGTATTAGTCTGTTCAAGTGTGATTCTTGATAGGGATCCCTGCCTGTTTGTCTTTTCTTCAGGGATCTAGACAGGGGTGGGATTCTGCTGGTTCGCACTGGTTTGGGCGTACCAGTAACTCTGACGATCAGCTGAGAGTGAACCAGTTCGCTCCAACGATCAGGTGGGCCTGCCCGCCCACCCCTACGCTATACTGACCTTTATTTCCTTTGTTTGAAACCCAGCTGATCGGCATGGCAGAGCGGATTGCCGTGCCTCAGCTGTTTTACTCACTGGGGCTGAAGTAGAAGGTATGTTTTAGATCTGTTCTCAAACGCACCACGTGCGTGTGGAGCACGCGGGTGGCACACATGCGAGCGAACCAAGCATGCACACATAAAGTGCGCACCCAGCAAATCGGTTGTTACACCGGTTGAATCCCACCATTGGATCTAGGAAGCTTGGGAGAAAGAAATGTGGTTGTTAAAGCTTCAGAGGAAAGCTACTAAGGACTGTTCTTGTTTGGAAGACCAAAGGAATGAATGAAGATCTGGAGACTGATGCAAAGACATTAACTTTTGAGAGAAACATTGGGACAAGCCAACAGCTTGAGTATGGCTACCGATGTAAGATATTTTGAGGAAGGCTGGCTGCCCTCAGTAAATCTTGGTCCCTGCAGTTTCTTTCAGTAAGGAAAAAGGAAAACATTAATAGTTCCTTAAAGCAAGAAGTGCGTCAGCTGCCACCAGAAGTATGAAACCGTGGACTGTGCAGTGCCCAGATGTGACAGCCCAGTGCTCCATTACCCGAACCTGCAAAGGAAATTGTGAACATTGCTGCAACAGGAAACAGTTATCAGCTTCTTTAACGAGAACTGAAGAAGGTCTGTGCCTAGGACCAGTTCCCACCACTGGAACTTCCTGACTTCCCTTAGCAAAGTGCACACAATCTTTTAGCAAGAAAACGGTGTCAGATTTAGAGGTGGGGCTGCAAGATTCAAACCCTTTCTCTTTCCCACTTCAGGAAACGGCAGGGCATAATGAGGTACTAAAGAAAGTGGAGTCATTTAACTAGCTAAATGATATTGCTCAAGTGTGAATGACGCTGCTTCATGAGAAGTGCAGAGAGGATCGGATACAAATGGACAGACACAGAAGCAATGAATCAGGAAGATTAAAATAAGATAAAGCTACAGAAAAGATGCTTTATGCAAAGTTTACAATACTACTTAATGTTAGTAAAAGTTGCTTGGAATCTAGGTTCCTAAGCAGTCTTTGAAATGTACTCCACAACCTGAATTCTTGCTGGATCCCAGCAAGAAAAACAAGTAAATTGGCATATTGATTTACAGGTAATTCTCAATTTATGACCACAATTGAGCTCAACATTTCTGTTGCTCAGTGAGACAGTTGTTAAGTGGATTTTGCCCCATTTTACGACCTTTCTTGCCACAATTGTTTTTTTGTTTTGTTTTTTAATTTGATTTATATGCCGCCCTTCTCCGGAGACTCAGGGCGGCTTACAATGTGCTAAGCAATAGCCTTCATACTTTTGTATATTTATACAAAGTCAGCTTATTGCCCCCATAATCTGGGTCCTCATTTTACCTACCTTAGAAAGGATGGAAGGCTGAGTCAACCTTGAGCCTGGTGAGATTTGAACTTGCAGTAATTGCAGGCAGCAGATGTAAGTGGATGTTAATTAGTCTGCTGAGCCACCAGAGTTCATATTGTTAAGTAAATCACTGCAGTTGATAAGTTAATAGCAGAGTTGTTAAGGAAATCTGGCTTCCCTATTGATTTTGCTTGTCAGAAGGTTACAAAAAGTGATCTCATGACCCTGGGACACTGCAATCGTTATAAACATGAGTCCATTACCAAGGGTCTGAATTTGTTGCAACAGTCTTAAGTGTGAAAAATGGTCATAAGTCAGTTTTTTCAGTGCTGTTGTAACTTCGAACTGTCATTAAATGAAGTGTTGTAAGTGGAGGACTACTTGTATAGTATCAACCTGAATCTAAGGTTAGGTGCACTGAACACTTGGTCTGCTGATTTCAAAGGTATTAGGTACACCTACAGTAATTGTGCACAGACCTGGGCTACAAAAAAGCAAACGTTTTGTGGCATGATGCAGAGGTATCTACTTCCATGTAGTCAAACGAAATGGGTCAGCACCAAAATACCAGCTTCAAAAGAAATACACATATACTGTATTTTCAAGCCCAAGGTAAATACTCCATTGATTATGCTTTTGCCCCATTGTATTAATGTTTGCAGATTGTCAAACACATCAAGCTGCAAAGGGTATTTATAGGATGTAAGCAGTGGTGGGATTCAAGTAATTTAACAACTGGTTCTCTGCCCTAATGATTTCTTCCAACAACCAGTTTGCCAAACTGCTCAGAAAGTTAACAAGTGGTTCTCCCGAAGTGGTGCAAACTGGCTGAATCCCACCACTGGATGTAAGAAACAATTTGCTGCAGATAGTAAAAGTTACTCGTTCAGACAGTAAAACTATCAGCTGAAGAAGGGAGAATGACCTCTAGAAAAAGCTAGTAATCCCAAGACTGCCAATGTTTCCTACAATTGTTGAACTGATAAAGACTGACTCCATGGAAAGCAGCTGTTTTTGTGAACAGCCATGCTTTCGTCTCCTGCACAGAACTCTGATGCGGATTCTTGACGGCCTTTCTAATGTGCCATGCTGTAACCGTAATCAGAATTTTTGCAAATAAGTGGGAAACATTCTGAAGTGGGACAAACTGATAGCTTTTGGAGTTTTGTATCGCACAGTGCTGGTTTTTGTATACCAGAAACTGAGCTGTCAGTTTTGCAGGACTTTTGAGACTGCATTTCTCAACTGGGTATTTATTTATATGTTGAATATGGAGGGACCTTGCAATAATACTGCCTCTGCTGGTTTTGACTCAGTGTGTGGGGTCCTGAGAACAATCAACCAGTGTGAAAAAATGCCTTCAGAAATTGTGGGTGCTCCACTACTGGAGGCTTTTAAGAAGAGACTGGACAGCCATTTGTCAGAAATAGTATAGATCTCCTATGTGAGCAGGGGGTTGGACTAAATGATCTCCAAGGTCCTTTCCAACTCTTTTACTGTTACCGTTACATACTGGCCAGCTCACAGTTGTGCTAATCAACCATTGGCTTAACGGTGTGTTGAAAAAGCAACAGACTATAGTTTACTCAAACCATAAAAGATGGTGTACAAATTACATGACTTGGTTCATAGGTCATACTAAATCTTCATTTTTAACATATAAGCACCTTTACAGATCACCCTGGCTGGGTTTAGGAAGTCTTGATAAGCCACTAACAGCACACATTATGTGCAATACGTCTTAAAAACATAGTTACTGTATCAAATATATTTGGAAGTACTGTGTGTGTTGTCTTGAAACAATTCAAAGATAAGCTTTTCTGGATTGTCAAAGAGTTGGTTCTTCAAAGCATTGCTACTACAGATGGCAGACATAAATAGGAATAAAAAAAGGAAGCTAAGAAAGACTCAGTGCACTACAGTTGGAAGTGACTAAATAACTCATTTGTGAAAGCAAATATAGCCATATTTACTTCTGTGCCAACTCAATAATGTGAGACTGGGTTGGCTTGCGATCATTAAACACCGCTAAAACCGTAAAACAATCATTAGTAAAAACTAAAACTAAAGTAATACATACAACTGGTAAAAGGCAATAGGGACCCCAAGAAATTAAGATTCAAAAGTCTGGCAAAAGAAAATAATTTTAAGCTTGGTCTTTAAGGTCAATGAAAGAAAACCCATTGTTGTCCCGGGCAGGCCTGGGGAAGACTATTCTACAAGACTTGAGCTTGTTTCCTTCTACTCTATCCTTCTACCTTCATAAAATACACCTTTCTGAGTCATATATACATACAGAACAGGCAAATTCTACCTGGAACAGATGTTCCCTAAGTAACTAGGCCCTGCGCCAAGATGAGATTTATAGGGGAAAACCAGCACTTTGAATTGTACTCAGAAAGTTATAGAAAAGCAGTGCAGTGATCAGATGAGGAGTGTTGGCCTGCTGAACTAGTTTTTATTAATCAGAATATTGAATACAGGTAGTCCTCGACTTACAACAGTTCACTTAGTGACGGCTCAAAGTTACAATGGCACTGAAAAAAGTGACCAATGACCGTTTTTCACATTTGCAACCTTTGTAACATTATCATGATCATGTGATCAAAATTCAACTGCTTGGCAACTGACTCATACTTATGACCCTTGCTGTGTCCCAAGGACACGTGACACCCCCCACCATTGCAAACTTTTGACAGGCAAAATCAATGGGGAAGCCAGATTCGCTTAACAACAATGTGACTAATTTATCCACTGCCGTGATTCACTTAGCAGCTGTATCAAGAAAGGCCATAAAATGGTGCAAAGCTCCCTTAACAAATGTCTCACTTAGCAACAGAAATGTTGGGTTCAATTGTGGTCTTAAGTCGAGGACTACCTATATTGCATCCTGCACGAAGTTAAAGGCAAGTCCAAGCAGTGCACTTTACAGTAGTGGTCAAAACCTGAGTGATGAAAGCATTATGTGACTGCAAAACTAGCATATCCCATTTCAAAGTTGTCCTATTTGGAACACTAGTTGGAGCTGATTGTCTTCTGGCCACGGCTTTGATCTGCTGTCCCAGCAGAAGTTGTGAGAGCCTCCAGACTTGCTGATTTGAGAAGACCATGGGCCCAGCTAGAACAAAGACAGAAAATTGCAAGGAGCCAGGCAGCCACTCTATCTTGCAAGAGATCCAAGGCTGTCACTAGTATTGTGTTAAATAGAATTCCTATTTAACTTGAAATCCTAGCCTCAGCAAATCCTGCTTCTCTGGTTACAATAGAAGACAAAAGCTCTTATATTTTTATACCCTTTTGCTCAGCCCGTCTCCCAAATTTCTGGTTCAGGAATTATAGAAATTATGTGGTTTTTTTTTTTAAAGTCACATTATTCTTCCCATTTCCATGGCTTCATGGAAGAAAGTAGATGTTTTCCATCCCCTCTTTCCTTTCTGCTCAGCCAAATCACAGATATGCTTTGTATCTAGTGCAGGAATTCCTGCTCCTATTCCACTCTATTCCCAAAAGTAAGAAGAGGGTTCAGCCTGCCTGTCTGTCTGCCTGCCTGCCTGCCTCTCTCTCTCTCTCTCTCTCTGCAATAGATTGCCAGGTAGCCAACTATCTCAGGAAAGTGTAGTATCTAAGCTACACCAGGGGTGGGTTCTACTTACCTTTACTACCAGTTCGCATTGTACTACCAGTTCGCTCATGCACAGATTGCTTCTGATGACATCCGGGACAGTGGGCGGAGCCTCCTGCTGGTTTTACTACTGGTTCTATAGAACCTGTCCGAACCGGGAGCAACCCATCACTGAGCTACCCTGATTGACTACCCATTCATACAGCCATTGGACATGTAACTGTTACATTAGAAGTATCTGGCTTCCAGCCCAGGGTCACTCAGTTGTGTTCATATACAGCATGGATTCAACTTCAAGCATTTATTGCATCTGCTGGGAGGGAGGGGTGTTGAGTATTTATGATGGTATCCAAAAACTGTATTGTACTTGTGCAAATATAGCTACCCAGTCAACTGACCCAAAAACTAGAAGACCAGATACATACTCACCTTATTGTATTAAGTGGCTAAGTCGTGTGAATATTTCTCCAGAGGTCCACCTTTAAAACGATGGTTTTGGTTTTTCTTATTATTTTGGGAAAGGATTACTGTTTATTTCTGCATTAGTGTCTTGGTTTAGTCTCTCTTTTATTTCAGTGTATGCATGCCCACCATTATAATTAGAGTTACAAGGAGCCAATCTACATCTTAATGCTCCTGTATGTGCTGTAAATGTATCTAGACATTGGTTTGGTCTGATATATCTCTACTAAGTGTCCTTCTTTTTTAACCTGGCACCCTCCACATTTCTTGGAAAATAACCACCAGAATTTGGCTGGACATACAAGGATTGCAATCCAACACATCTGGAAGGTGTTGGATTGGGGAGGCTGGATTAAAAGGTGTCACCCGGGCCAAGAAGCACTCCTGCCTAAGAATATGGATATCCATAACTAGTCACAGTAGGCTGCACTGAATTAGATGGAAGTTGGACTGCCTTATCCTAAGTCAGCTTTATGTGTTCAGTTTGTGGATCTAATGAAGTAGACTGCTCATCCTTTCACTAATGTATTCAGTACTCATTAACCAGAAGATCGATGCCCTCAAATTATCATTTTGAAGGAAAAAAAATCTGGACCTCGGGTTGCTGAACTACAATTCCCAAGGTTCTTCACCTGTAGTCAAGCTGTCTCGAGCTTTTTGAAGTGATATTACAGCACCATTTGTAGAATCTTCACTCCTGGGGTATTGAATAATGGCAGTCTTCTAAAAACCTTAACATCTTTTGCTCTAAAAGGCTTTTTTTTCCCCTGGACCTTTTGATTCTGGATTGTTTCAGGTTTATAATTATGTTTCTTCCTGGTTCATCCAATTTCTGAATGTTTCAAGATGAGTTGCAGTCTTCTAATGGAATTAAGTTACGTTTATTTATTTTTCTCTGATCATTTTGTTGTTAATATTTTTCATGGGCATGTCTTTATGTCCATATGCATATCAAGACAGATTTCCAGGCATCTGAAGAATTGTAGTTCACAATAAGACTGTCTAAAATAGAAAGACTTGTATTTAGTATCTCCTTTTTCAATATAATTCTCCTTCCTTTCTTTATCAGATAATAATAATGCATGTTTAATTTTGGCCTGTGAATGGTTCTAATGCAATCAGACGACTTTGTTATGCTTCTTATACTTGAAAAGATACTACTCTATCTAATTTGCGGTTGAGGGTTGGATATATAATTCCACTCCCTTCATTAATTTATATAGCTGTTGAGGGGCTGTAGTATGTAGGGGGAAATGACATATGGGACTGATCCAAAAGATAACCCTAATCTGGGAAGACTGTTTCGTTGTTTGTTTTTTTAAAATTGAAAGTTGCAGGTAAGGGGGAAAAAACCCACTAAGAAAATAAAACAAGGGCATTGCAAAGTTAAAGACATTTCAGACCAGACTTTGGTGAAAGATCCTTTTCCCCCTGCCCTCCTTCTCCCTTCTTCCCCCCCTGGAGATATGTTTCAATATGGGGGTAATGGGGAAGGGGAGAGAGAGAGAGCAGGGGAGGGAATGCCTTTATATGCAGGGACTCCAGCACAGCTCAGCCACAAAGCAGAGCCCGTGCAAAGCAACTTCTGGTTTGAATTAGTGGCAGGCGGGCCAGGCTAATTGGAACCTTTCTGATCTCTGCAGTGCAGCCAGAACGATGCAAGGAAGAAACCCTCGCCGGGTATGAGTCTCTACTCAGCAACGAAAAGCCACAAGCAGGGGAAAGGGGGAGCAGCTGCAGGGCAGAGTCTTGTGTCAGTACAGGCAGGAGATCTTTTGGGGGAGTGTGGGGGGGATGCTCCTGTGTGCTCAGAAAAAGTTTCCCGAGTTTATTATTTACTAAGTCAACTGAACCAACTAATGTCCTTTAAAACTAAGGTCTCCCTCCTATCTACACTTCCTCGGTTATTAAGGGTCTAGGAGTGATTCTTGCATGGAGGGAACTTTCTTTTTTTTAATCTCCCCCCCGACCTATTCCTTTTAAATATTGGGAGGAGGAGATGATTGAATCTGCAATTTAAAACTATCCATTGTGAATGCTGGCATGCGGTATTAGTTTTGGGGGAAAGCCTAAATGGGGTGCAGAGCAGGGTTTGATTGTATGTGAAAGGGGATTGTAATTCAGCGGGATGCATTCCTCACAGTTGGGAAAAGACATAGGAGTTGCACGGGGCAAAGCACATGGGGGTAGGGGGTTCCTTCTCACTGCCCCTGTCAAAAGACCACCAATTAATCTTGTTCATAGATAGTAAGAATCTCAGCCTGTTTTGTGGCAAATCCAGAGGATTCTTTTTCTGGCCTTGATAATGTAGCATGCCGAAACCTTTAGATTTGTGCTGTTTTTAAGTCTTTGTAGATCTTTAACTTCCCTCCCTCCCTCCCTACTCATGGACTACACTCAGTGTACAGAGCATGGGTGGAATGAAAGCTTAAGGGAGAGGAAAAACACTTGAGGTTACTGCTCCACTGTGTATGTGAATACCTTGCATGCAAATCTGAAGCCTTTTGCTGCAAAGGCTAAACGCAACATCGGCAGCTTTTAAGTTGCGTTTAAAAAACAAGGGCTCAAAATGGACTTGTTGCCAGAGTGATGGTGAGGGGACGGATGGCCGAAGACGGGCATCAGTGGGAGAACTGTGAAGCCGTTTCCGAAGGCTGCAGGACAGAAGGAGCCTGTGGAAAAGCTGAGCCAAAGGAAAAAAAGCAAGGGCCTGCAGAGAAGAGAAGGGAAGGGCTGCCATGGAGCTGGGTCATATAGAGGTTACTGCACCCAAAGGGGGTTCTTGCGGAGTTCATACCGCTGGCTCGGCTGACGCTCCGCTCGCTCGCTCGGCCTTTGAGCTGGAAGGAAAGGGAGAGGCTGCCGGAGAGGGAGGTGGAACAGCCTGGCCTGGTCTGGCTAACCACTGGCACAGAGCCTAGCCCAACCAACACAGAGAGAGTCCAGATTACCTGGGGGGGGGGCAGAGGGGGTCTGTGTAAACCCAGTTTAGTTAGTGGGGAAAGCTGATGTTGGTTTGCCCAAAGTCGGCAAGGGACAAAGGAATTTAAGTTTGGCATAGGGGCTGGGGAGGCAGGGAAGAGGCCTAACTCAGCCAAGACAGAGGGAGGTACAAATGTAGGCCTTCTCCAGCACAACTAGCAAGTGTGTATATATTGGCCCATTTAGTGGAAACAAGACAGAGAGAGGAGGGTGAAAAGATCTTAGCAGCCCCGTGTGTGTGTGTGTGTGTGTGTGTGTGTGTGTGTGTGTGTGTGTGCATAAATGAGCCAATTTATTTCAGCCTCTGGGAAGGGGCAGGCTCCACCATGATGGGGCTATTCAGTCATTTGAGAAGCAAAATAAACATTGGCACATTTTACTGAACAATCTCAGAGATTTACTCTGTCGAAAAGCAGATAGCCAATGAACCGGATGGGGTCAGAGAGTATTGTGGGACAGGTATATGAATATTCTCAATTATCCAGGTCATGGCTGTCCCAAAGGTGGTTTTTTTCCCCAAAAGACAAGTGGACTTACTTTCTTGATTTTTTTTTTCTTTGAAAACGTTTTGCTTCTCACCCAACAAGCTTCTTCGGTTCTGGTAGAAGGTTCTTGGATGAGAAGTGAAACGTTTTCAAAGAGAGAGAAAAAAAAAACCCTAGGAAAGTCCAGTTGCCTTTTGGAAAAAGAACCTTTGGGACTATGGTGGGACATAGTCTGGGAATGCCATACCAATTGGGAGCTGTGAGAGCAAGTGCCGCATTGACCACGGGGATTAACTAAAGTGGCCAAAACATGTGTCTTATAGCAGGAGAACATATAAGTGCGTAAAACTGCATCAGGTTGAGAATTGAGCTGCCTTGCTATGCTCAGATTTAGTAGTTGGGTTATTTCATTGCACAACTGATAAATTCCAGAGAGGGAGGTGTGATGACTGACTGATTGACTGATTATGTGCCAGCCACATAGGCTGATTTTCTCCAAGAGGATCTGTCCCCAGGATAATCCTTCAGGTCTCCCAATGATGCATTCATCAACACTGCAACTGATTTTGGACTTGCTGCTGGTCGTCCTTCTTCTTCTCTTTCCTTCCATCTTTTTCAGCATCAGAGCCTTCTCCAGAGAGCTAGATCTCTATAGAATGTATTTAAAGTAAAATAATTGACAGCTGGCTCAGGTTGACCTTATGGACAATTTGACCCAGCCCCACTCCACATTCACTCCTTCAATGGGATTCATCTCATCAAAATTTAAAGAATCTTAAAGCAATCTTTCACATTCTAAAACAATTTCTATTTTTTCTGTTAAAATGGCCACAGGACCACTATACGTAAATTTCATCATGCTTTCCTCTCTCCCTTTTGGGGAGGTATATTCATGTGTCCAGATCATTCATGATAAGATTCTAGGGATATGACAGTGTTTTATAAGGGAGGGTAGGAAGTATGTGCCCATGGTTATTTATCAGCCAATCAATAACCTCAGAATATTTCCCACTCTCTTCTCAATGAAGATAACCTGGCTACCATGGCTGCCAAATAACTTAGGGCTCCATATTTCTATATTTGCAAATTTATATTTTGATACAGTAAAACTGAGTTTTGTTCAAGATTATTGCTGAAATTCCCAGATCCATTGAGAGCTCATGCATCTCATTTAACTGCTCAGATAAACTTTCTAAATTCTTATTCCACATGGTTCTATTTGTCACATCACTTACTTGATAAAGAATGGCATCAAATTTGGAATGAGATTTGTAGAAAAAAAATAAGGGTCAAAGCAAAATGTTTGTCCATTAAGGGTCATATTTGTAGACTCAGGGCTGAAAAAAGCTTGGGAGGATGTATTATTAATGATTAATATATGTGACTAACATAAAGCGAGTTTACTTAATTAATTTGCTTCCTTTTACGTGATGAAAAGGCCTTTCAAGAGTCTGCATGCCAAATGTAATAATATTTGGCTCAACAATATTTATTACTATTTTTACAGGTGCGGTGGAGAAAGAGAGATTATGCAGTAAACCATTATGTGGGAATTTGATTTTGGCTTGTGTAAACCAGTTATTGTAGTTTGCAATTCATGGTTTATGGGTCAATATGTTCTATGAACCTAGCTAATTGTGTCATGGCTAACTAAATCATTTATTTGTTTATTTATTCTTTGCTTGTAGTGCCCTGGTGGATTAGGGCTCTGTTCTCACAGTGGCAAAGCAACTGTACAAGGAAGCCCACTATCTCCCACAAATGGCCTTTAGAGGCTGTTATACTTCCCATGACTTCCATGAATTGGTCCAATTCTTTTTTGAAGCCAGCCATAGCTGGTAGACTGTACCACATCTTGTGGTAACAAATTCCAAACTTTGGTTACAAAAATATTTTCTTTTGTTTGTCCTGTTTCTTCCTTCAGTTGGTTCACTGGATAACCTCCAGTACTATATTTTGGGAAGGGAAAAACAGCTTATTCTCCACTTTATCAACACCACACAGGTTTTATATACCTCTATTGTATCCCCTCTTGTTTGCCCCCTTTCTAGACTACAAAGCTTTAAAAACTAAAAATGTGGCAAGATTTCCTCATTTTCACTCCTCCAAACATTTTCTAGCTCTCTTATATCCCTTTTGAGGTACAGTGACAGAAGTGCATACAATATTCCAGATGCACTCTTGCACCGTTGATTTATGTAAGAGCATTATAATATTGGCAACCCTTTTTCAATACTACATTTTATTGTCCCTAATATGCTGTTGGCCTTTTCCGTGGAACTGTACATATACAGGATCCACACCTTCAGTCAACTGTTTACCATTCCTCCAAAGTCTCTTTCCTCATCAATCACTGCTAACTCTGATCCCAGTAGTTGATATAAGGATTTTTGGCACCGATGTTTGCTACGTTACACATGCTCATGTCAAATGACATCTGACATTTTGGTGCCCATTTCTCTGATGGACTTTTTGCAGTCCCTTATTATTTTTGCCATTCTGAACAATTGAATGTCACCAGCCAATGTGACTATTCCACTCATCCCACCCAGTTCCAGATCATCTATAAATGTCTTGAGAAGCACCAATCCTAGGAAGTCTCCACTAATTCCATCCTTTGTGAGGAAGGTCCATTTACTCCTTGTTTTCTATCCTTTAGTCAATAGCGTATCCACATGAGGATACCCCATACCCCATCTTTTACATGATTGTTAGGCTTACTGAGAAGTCTTGGATGATTATCAAAGACTTTTTGAAAGACTTTTTATATTTCATTACCCTATCTTTCCTCCAGCAGCCAGATTGGCTTGATGACTTTCCAATGCTGAGGATGGAGTTGAACCCGATCCTCAGTTCTAGTCCATCATCTTATCCATTGAATCACTCTCCCTAAAACCACATTGTCTGTAATGCATGAATCCGCCCAAAGAGCTAAATGGCTTTATTGAGGGCAACAGTATTACCTGTGACAGGCAGGTGTTATCTATCAATAGGTGGATGCTAGAGTCACTCACATTGAAATGTTTCATTTGTTGATTTCTGCATATTAAGCTCTGGTCCTATTTGTAGGGACAAATTAGATCCAGAAGGGATTTTGCATGTGAAAAAGTGATTACTCCAGTTAGTTCATTTGCCACATGGCCAGCTTATACTCTGTGAATATGTACTGCTCCACTACAAAATTTCTTATAGTGATTTGAGAGACTGGCTGAGAAGAGTGGGGGGGTGGCGAGACTGTACATCTGAATGTGGTAAAGAATGAATCTGCTCTATGCTGT
This sequence comes from Arizona elegans, assembly GCA_022577455.1. Classification (NCBI taxonomy): domain Eukaryota; kingdom Metazoa; phylum Chordata; class Lepidosauria; order Squamata; family Colubridae; genus Arizona; species Arizona elegans. The sequence continues at coordinate 20,385,543 of JAKOOJ010000003.1, forward strand.
GACATGGGAATGTAGCAGTCACATAAATCAATATCACACTGTTTTAGTTCTATTAATTAAATTCAGATTCCTCTGCTGTGCTCAGATATTGTACTCTCTGAGGTTTTTTTTTTAAGTGAATAAAACATGCATTTGCAATGTGGAATTATTTATCTCTTTAACTATTCTGATTATGTGTACAAAAGCAGCAAGATATGTTTTGAATACAGAGTTGGTTTATTTTTTATATATATGCACAAAAGACTAATTATTTGGGTAGCTTTCCAAAATCCCATCCCTTGATTTTGGAATTAAGTGTTGGATTTCAGAACTAAATTCCTGTTCCACATAACTACGTGGACATGGGAAGAGAAGAAGCTGCTGTCTATGTTGTGATTTGGCCATGAGTAATTTATCTGCTGGGGTTCTCCATGATAATAATTAAGACACAATGAGCAGAATAAACATCATTTCAAGTACTCTGCTGAATGCTCTATTACTGTACTTTCAGTAATCCTATTTAAAAGTTGATTCCAGGGATCCAAAGCTCCTTCCTACAAAGATATTCCAGGACAATTACAGGTAGTCCTTGATTTACAACCACAATGGAGCCCAACATTTCCATTGCTAAGTGAGACAGTCGTTAAGTGAATTCCCCCATTTTATGACCTTTTCTGCCACAGTTGTTAAGTGAATCACTGCAGTTGTTAAGTTAGTAGCATGGTTGTTAAGTGAATCTGGCTTCCCCATTGACTTTGCTTGTCAGAAGGTCGCAAAAGGGGATCACATGTCACTGGGACACTGCACCCGTCATAAATACGAACTAGTTGCCAAGCGTTCGAATTTTGATCATGTGATCAATGTGGGGCTGCTGCAACGCAACAAGAGCCGAGGTGGCGCAGTGGGTAGAGTGCAGTACTGCAGCTGACTGCTAGTTCAGCAGATCAGCGGATCAAATCTCACTGGCTCAAGGTTGACTCAGCCTTCCATCCTTCCGAGGTGGGTAAAATGAGGACCCTAATTGTTGGGGGCAATATGCTATTTAGTATACTGTCTTTGGTGTAAGCCACCCAGAGTCCTCGGAGAGTGGGCGGCATAGAAATACAAACAAACAAACAAACAAACAAATAAATAAATAAACGGTCATGTATGAAAAATTGTCATGTCACTTTTCTCAGTGCCATTGTAACTTCAAATGGTCACTAAATGAACCATAGTAAGCCGAGGACTATCTGTACCACCTATTCACCATTTTGGGTTGCTGATGGGTTCCCTTGTATTTATTCCATGTGGACTTTAGTGAAGTTTCCTGTATTAATTTTCTGCTCATAACTTTTGCCAAGCTCCTTAGGGGATTATAAAGGAAAGGTACCTATTTTCCCCTCTCACCTTTCAGGGCAGGCTTATGTCTTCTGTTCAGCCATTCTCCCGCTGTGAATACAGAAGTGTGAGCCCTTTTTCAGGCGATACATTTTGCTGGCAGAGGCAGGCGTACAAAAAGCAGCTATTTGTAGCAAGGCGACAACTTCCCTGGGATCAACTTTCAAAGTTACTCAACCTTTATCATGGGGGCAGGCAACACCTCTTCCAGCACAATGGAAATAGGGAGCTAATTTGGGAGGTCAGGCCAGGCTGTATCATGCCGCACTTAATCCCCCGCGCTCTACCTTATCCCCAAATCGGTTTGTTTTATAGGTTTACTGAACTCAGACTAATGATAGGGCCGTCTCCTCTCGGATTATAAAACGCGGTGTGCTCCCTCGGTGGGCGATCTGTCAGCCTTGCCTCCCGAATGCACGCGTGTTTACTCAGCCCTCAATTCCGCGGAACTCTCTTCCGAGTAAATACGCGTATCAGCTGTGGTACGTTTGCTTAAACTTCGCAATCTTCTTCTGCTTGCTGCATTCTGAGTGCCATCGTGGGTGCGGCTTGGGAAAGAGAAGCAGCAAGAGAAAGGAGGAAAAACAAAATAAACCCAACCAAACCCACCCACACACACACATATACACACACACGGCCGCCAACAACAGCCCTGCCTACGTGCGCGCGCGCGTTTGCCTATTGTTCCTTGTTGCGCGCTTGCCAAATCACTGTTTGGGCGCGTTTCCTAGGTCCTGCTCGGCGTGTTATGCCCCCGTATGTGACTGTTGTGTGTAGTCAGATTTTGTGCATCCGTCCCACAGGGTCCAGCCCCTTTCGCTCCCAAGCCACGCCCACCAATTGGGGAGTCCTTAGCCGCTTTCGCGGCAAGGTAGCAGCTTCTTCAGCGAGCAAAGCTGGAGCGATCGGAAAGGCTGGACTTCTCAGCTCCCAACTTCACGCGGGACGTGTATTACACGCGGGAGGCAGAGAAGGTGGCGTGTGAGCGCGAGCGGGCTCATTTGATAGCAGCCCGAGTTATTCCTCCTCTTCCCCCCTCCCGCCGCCTCTCCGGGAGGGAGGCGAACATTTCCTTTTCTTCTTGGATCACCAGCACAAGCTCACTATTAGTAACATCATCATCATCATCATCACCACCATCCATATTTTCGCCACCGTATCTTCCTTCTCCCTCGCCTATTTTCACTGGAAGCGGATTCCGGAGCGGAAAGATGTACGACTGCATGGAGGCATTCGCCGTCACGCCGCGACAGCTCTACGATGTTACTAACCGGAGCGCTTGCATGCTGCGGAAATCGAGCATCAGTCCGTTTGCCTTGGGCTTGGATCCCTTCGGGTGGCCCCAACCGGCCAGCCTACAATGTAGGTGGATTGTCGCCGATCGGCACTAATGCTTGGTCGTCGTATATGGGGTGGAGTGGAGGGAGGGGGGAAGGGTAGGAATCGAGGCGATGGGTTCGTTTCCCGAAGAGTGTCGATGCGGGTGGGGTTATAAATGTAGAGCAGGGCATAGCATAAATCTCCCGTGGGCCTTGAGCACGAGTGGATCTGAGGGGCATCCTGCTAGGGGGCGCTGTTTGCTGCGTAGGCGGAATTGCGTGATGGTTTCGATCCTAATTTTCCAACTTTTTGATTTCCTGCTTTGGAACTCCAGAGTTGCAAAAGAGGGGACATTGGCATCGGGGAAGAGGGATAATACGAGGAACCAAGCCATTCCCTCGCTGCCTCCCTCCCCCCAGCCCTCGGTCTTTTGATGGGAGGAGGACATGCCTGATTGTCTCTCGGGAACATTTGTAGCCGCCGCCTTTCTTCGCTTCTGATCTCGGGAGAGAGTTCACTTTCTCGGCAACTGGGGAATACCTCCAGTTTGTGGCTCTTTCTCTTGACTTGGAAGCTCATTATGAACACCAGATGAGGAGGAAACTTTGAAGTTCCTTTTCAATCCCTCTTTTTTTTTTTTTTAAATAAAGGGCCCGAGTATGCGCGCCTGTGTACAGAGGAACGAACCAGAAAGTATAGGGGAATGAATATCTGGAGAGAGACTATGTTTAATTTGAAAGTTGGAGAGGAACAGGAGGTGATGTTCATCCTTTAAAAGCCAGACAGCTGTGGACTGATTTTAACTTTCGTTCCCCCCCATTTTTTTGGGGGGGGGGGAATTGTGATACAATGCGCGCGCCAATCTGCGATCTTGAAATTCGCCTTTCCATTCCACCATCAGATGCAACCAGATCCCAAAGCGGGGCAGACCAGTCAGTGTAGTGTGGCGTGGCGTGGGGGCAGGGGGAGGCAGATTAGACGAAGCGATGCCTTTATTTTCAGTCGCTCTGGAGAATCTGGAAGTGGAGGCGGCGGTGTCGGAGAGATCTGTCAAACACCCAAGGGTGTACCCAGCGGATCCTCCTGCGCTCCCTTTTTTTCCTCTTTGAGCAGCTGCCAAATCGCTTCCCTCCTTGCCCGCTCTCTTCTCTCTCTCTCTCTCTCTCTTTTCTCTCTCTGTGTCTTTTTTTCTTGGCACCCATCGCGGGTGTTTACAACTTGGAAAAGCAAAAGTCTTAGATGTATATTTATACACACACACACGCCCAGCGGGTGCAGGCTCGCAGCCGCGTCGCAGGGGAATACCTGGGGATGGAGTTTTTGAGTGTTGAGTTCCTTCTTTCCCTCCCTCCCCCGCGCCCGATGGGAGTTCGCGCCCGCTCCCTCTTAGCTCGCTTTCAAAGCGCTTTCATTTGGAGCGGCCCCACCCCGCCCGGTCTGCCCGAGCGCTGGCTGGGAAATGTGGCGCTTTAACTCTTTCGCTGGCTTGCTGAAAAAAAAATCAAAACCCTCCTTGGGAGAATTTCGGCTTTAGCCCGGAGCTTTGGAGGAGCAAGAAGACGCTTCCCCGTAAGAAGAGAGAGGGGAAATAGTAGTGGGACAAAATTGCCTTCGGAAATCGTGGCTCTCCCAACGCTGGAGGCGTCTCAGGAGAGACTCGATAAACCGTCTATCAGAAATAGTATAGGTCTCCTGCGAGAGCAGGGGGTTGGGCTAGATGACCTCGAAGGTCCCTTCCAACTGTCTTACAGCTGTTGCTGTTACTGACATGGCAGGGAAACAGCAATTTCGTTAGTGTAGAAAGGTTTGAGGGGGAGAAAAGCCTGTCTGAGATCATTTGAGAACACATACTAATAATAATTCCCCTTTTCCTCTTCCTTTTCCAACTAACCAGACTTAAGTAGTACGGAGTGCCTCTGGGCATGAGCAGGGTAGGTGTATTTTTTTTTTTATAGCTTTAAATTTCCTGGCCATAGTTTTGGGGTAAACTTTAATTGGGGTGCCTCCTTATAAATTATAATGCTTTCCTTGTGGTAGCCTGTATGAACTATATGGTATTTAGATACCATCTCTTCAAGCTGTTGCCCTCCAGGTAAACTAAGACTACAACTCCCCTAACCCTTAGCCGTTAGCCATGGTTTGTCTGCTTTGTCCCAATACATCAAGAGGACAATAAGTTGAGGAAAGCTGATTTATGGATTTAGCACCGCCTACAATTCATATGACTTTTCAAAACATAAAACTGAGTGGGTTTCTTTCCCGAAGGTTTCATAATTCCTCTTTAGAGTGAAAGAGTGCACATGATCAGAAGAACTAACAATAGCGGTAATGTGGTGATGCAAATACAATGTAGAAAAAAAGGTTTCCTAATGATTTCAGGTCAGCTGGAACTATATGACACAATACTGCCTCTGATGATGACTCCCATAGCAGCTACAAGTACATATGCATCAGAGCATTGTGATGTCACCAATATTGTCTTTGCTAACCAGCATTGTGAACCTGACATTTTCCCCTAGACTTTGCTGCAGACTGAAAGCAGTGCACCTCTGCCTCAGGTCTTATGTTTTCGGGAACACATTTCTAATACGATGTTTCTGTCTGCCTTTTATTTATTTTTATTGATCAGGTTCACAAAATTTTGGAATTTTGTTTTGCAATGAAGTGGGAATTTAGGGAGCAATCAGGAGAAAGCTTTAATGAATGTCAGCAATCACAAATGAACTTATCATACAGGCAGTATACATGCTTGCAAATAAGCATATGCCCTTGGGCAGAGCATCTATTATATATTGAAGAATGTTGATTATATATGTCCCTTCTGGGTTGATGATGTGCTGCAATTTAAGTATGAATAAAAGCAACTGAATAGAAGCAACTGAATCAAATCAAATATACAAGGAGGGCTAGTAACTTCACTGAACTTTATAGGATCCTTTTGCTTGAAACATTAGAACTTGATTGCAGAAAATCAGGTCAAATAAATGGCTTCAGAGGAACTGGGAGGATGGTGACTAATCTGTGAGGATAGTATGTAAGTACCATGGGTGTGATTGTGTATAGAATTAGATGGGCCATCCGGAAATCCCAGAGCTGTCAATTAAAGAAATTTACATCAAAAAAAATCCTGTAAGATAACAGTGACAAAACATTTCCATATTCTCACTAAGAAAACCATATAGATGTTCTACAAAATCACCAGGGGTTAGCTTGACCTGAGGGAAACTTTTAACACAAAGCCTCAGGAGATGAGAGTCCTAGCTAACCCTGGTTGATCCTGAAAAAACTAAGCAGAGTTGGATCTAGATAATACTTGGATGGGAGACCACCAGGAAATCTGTGGGCTGTAGACTAGTATGAAAAAAAATGTTTCTGAAGAAAGCCACAGCAAATGAATTCACATTCATTTTAATAGAACTACAAAGGTTTTACAAGGATGTGCCCATGTTGTCTGCCTGAGGGAATCTTTACTAGAATCAACCCTTGTAATTGAGCCCCTATATCACTTCTGCAGGTGGTGAGTTGCTTTGAAGGTATCCAATTCAGGAAGTCTTCCTTCTTGTTTTCTTCCTTTACCTAACAAGAGAGCCAGTCCTTTGCCTGGGTGTGGGCATTTCTAAGGGAACATATATTTCCAAGTGTGGGACATACTCTGTAGCATCAGGAATGCCATTGCTAAGACAAATGGCTTATATAGCACCCCAGCTGCAAACATTTTACGGCTGGTTATAAATGGCTTGTTTGAAGCTCCACCGAGAAGAGGGTAGGAATTTCCTCAATTTCAGTAATTTAGTCTTTTAAAGCCCTCCAATGACCCCTCCTTCTCAAACTGAGCTAGCTGGCATTTGTGGAGGAGCAGAAGCAGGGACCCTGAGTTGGAGAGAGCAGATGGCCCCTGCCTGGGTTGATGCTGGACACAGTCTGGGCGCTAAAAGTGCTAAGCAGCTACCATTCATGCCTCTGGAGACTATTGAGTAGTCTGACTTTTTTTCAATTTCCTGTTTCCTTATTGGTGGATCAGTGGCAAGATAAGATAGTGGCACAAGATAACTAACCCAAGCTGCATATTCAGGACTGCAGAGATACTCTGTGAATAGAGGGTACTGCTTTGGTACTGGCTAGTCTTAATCTTTGGCATGTTTTAATCCAGAAGAGGAGTAAATTACTTTATCTCTCTGAAAGCATGTTCAGCATCTATTAAAGAGTACAAGTGCCTGTACAAATATCTTTTGAGGGGGATCGTACCCAGATTAGTGCTTATTAGTAATAATTAGTAGTTGAAATAAACTGCATGCCAAAACAACTAGATACAAATACAGTTCTTTTCCTGGTGCCATCACTCTGCTGAACACTTAATTTCTACAGTTCTGTCTTCTGTCTTATATTACCTACTTTTATCATTCTCATCTGTTCCACTACCTTCTCCATTGGTATTATTATTATTATTGTGATTATTATCCTTTGTTGTTATGATTACTTTGTTGTTTTGCATCTACACTGAGAGCTTCTGCACCAGGGACACATTTCTTGTGTATCTAATCACACTAATCACCCACCCCATCCTTTGCCTGTGCTCTGCCCTGCAGACTAAAGCCTAGTAAGAGATGAGGCTGAGTAACCATTTCTTAATCTGAATCAAACATGTGGGTGGATTTGTTGCTGTTCTTCTCAATATATAGGCCTCACAGAAATATGCAGCACTCTGAAAGCAGCACCAGTTACATTTTTAACATTGGCTATGTATGCGAAGATATTTTTTGAACAATAGCTTGGAGGGTTTTAAAATCATATCTAATGATGTCTTGCCTATAATATGGTATAAACATAACTACATATCATATGGTAATCTGAAACACATGTTGAAAAGGAAACCTATCAGTTTAAAAGTAAAAGAATAGAGATTTTAAATCTTAACTCTAGCAACTGAAATCAATTTAGGTCCATCTTCAAGATTTCATAAACCGGAATATTATAGCAGAACTGAGGAAACACACATATCTGTATAGCAAATATGATAGCAAATATTATATAAGGTGAGATCCCTTTGAAGGAGCAAGGCAAATGGAGAATCATGATTTCCTTTGTTATCATACAAGAGCGCCTTGCTGCAGCATCCCAGAGTTGTTTGTATATTTTATACTCCGTACTGAGAGAAATTTTGAAAATAAAAATAAATTTCTTATTTTTTTAATTAAGAAAGTGTTTTAGCAATAGTATCAATCCTCAGCAATCTAGTTTTCATAAATGAGAAAAACAAATTGAAAATTGAAAAAATAGAACATTTTAAAGCCACAATGTACTGAAGGAAATTAAAGGTCGTTGGGAAGGTTCAACTCTAGACTGTGGGACTCATCTCTGTTTCTTAACCGAGGGAGCCAGCACTGAAGACTTTTCTGTCATCATGTGGCCAGCGTAACTATACACTGAGGTGCACCAAGTGCTGTTATCTTCCCATCGAAGTGGTACCTATTTATCTACTCGCATTTGCATGCTTTTAAACTGCTAGGTGGGCAGGAACTGGGGCAGGTAACGGAGCTCACCCCATCCCACAATACTTAGGTCTCAAACTGCCAACCTTCTGGTTGACAAGCCCAGCATCTTAACTGTTAAGCCAAAGTATACAGGTTGCACATTGATGGTGCACATCTCATCAAACATTTAATTATCTGGCAGATAAACCTTTTTCTTTAGATCTATTTTACAAGGCCTTTAGATGTGTGCTACCATTTACCTATTCTGACTAAAATGATTGAAAAAATGGTCCAGATCTTTTTTGCCAGTTATGTGGCAGCACCCAGCTGACTTGACTTTCTTAAAATGCTAACTTGGGAGACCACCAAGAACACTTAGGCAACTAAGTTGTTTTTTTTTTTTTTAATTCTGGAATGAGATGATGGTAAAATGCTTCTCTATTGTTGTTTGGGAAAAAAACACCCGCATGGACATACTGCCCGGACACCAGAATTGAGTTCACTTGGAAAGGTAAACTCTTTAATCTGCGATTCACAAACTTTGTGATACCATGATGCATGAATTTATGCGATACTTCCCCTATGAACAGAATTAATGATTTCACCATTTACTTTTAAAAATTAAATTTGAATCTGTGATCATACATCTCAGACTTTGTAGCACTGCAGCCTCACACCGAGATTTGTGCAGGCAAAATAAGAAGCAAAGGCGAGAGCAGGTTTCCCTTGTGTAGGCAAGGCTGATCAGGTTTCTTAGACAAATCGCTAAGGTGCTTATGATCCCCAGGCCATCCAATCCCACTATTTGAGAACCTCTGACTTAATTCTTTGCATTTTTAAAAAATGGGTTTGCAAACCTTCCTGCAATTATTATATTTCTTTGTATAGAGTTGGGGAACTGAATGGAGAAATGGGAATCATATCTTTTTTTTTAACGTGTGGAGCTGTGCACTTCGGATAATGTATTCTATTAATTTATCTTGGAATCTCCTTTGTGTAGAGATGGGAAAATTTGGCCTCCATAAGTGGAACAATCCAGAGAGTTTCTCATCCTTGATTCTTTTGGGAATTGCTGAACATCTCCTGCTCCTCCTCCTGAGGGATACTTATATTTTGAGGACAACAAATAGCTATGTGTGATTGGCTTTCATACTGTTTTGTTCCTCTCTAATTGATTGTTATAGGATAGGAGGGATAAAACACCATACCAGGCAAGGCTGTGCTTTTAAAAATAAATCCCAAACTACAGTTTATTGGCAATATTGTCCTGCTACCCATCTGTGAAATTATTTTTACAGACATATCAAATTAATGACATCCACACAATTATAGTAATATCAAAACAGATATTCAAAAATTATGAACAGAGAAAACAATTAGAAGTCAGTAGTGGGAGACCAAAACAAAATAAGTCTAAATTGATTGAATACTACAGCCTACAATCAGCTATCCAGATCATTCAAGATCAAACCAAAATTTGGTCATATCAAAACACATAAATAGAAAGCCTGGGGAAATTCTAACTAGTATAGCAAAATTACACTCAAACCAGAGAGTTTCAGCATTGAGTTTGAGGGCTCAGTGTATCATTCTGTTGATCTGAAGTAGAGTCTCTTCACAGTACCCTTGAAGATGGGACTAATCATGGTTGGAGAGCTCGAAGTCACAACTGAAATGGTTGCAGCTTTTTCTGAAATGATACTGCCTCTGGAAATGCCAATATCTTCCAGGGGCCCACATTCTCTGGACCCTACTGGTCAGTGTCTATCTCCAGACATATTTCCTTCCTAGTCCAATAAGACATTTGTTGATCCCTGTGTCCCATGGGGGATGCTGAATAGTTTATAAACATAGAAAGATAGATAAACCGAGCATAGAGTTCTCTTTTTTTCTTTGCTGTTCCTGCCTGATTCCTCCAGGCTGCTGATGGTGTGTACAGAAGCTATTTGGAGAGGATTAAGTTCAGGCTAAAATGTGGTGCTGTCCAGGAAATAACAGGCCTGATAAGAGCTTGGCCTGACAACAGCTTGAGGGAGGCTCATGTAAGCTTGAGTGTGGTTTCTGATACTTCTGATAAACAAGGCCTTCTCTCTTCCCCATTCAGCTGGGTGGGCTGGAATTGGGAGTTTGAGTGACAGTGTTATAGATGAGGAATTCTGGGCGAGCATGAATGAGGGTGGAGGGAAAGGAATTCATGGTGCAATCTAGCGGTTCAGGACTTTGAAATTAAGGGGGTTAAATATACCATGGGGTGGGGGTGGGAGAGCACAATAAGATACTGGCAGGGAATTTTTAAAAAATAATACAGATTCTCTAGATGAAGACTCGCCCTGTGCTTGCCTTGCTATGAGAATTAATTAAAACTCTTTGCTCTGTAACTCTTACTACCACTGAGATAGTAAGGTTCAGGGATGGGGTTCTTTAAGTGGATTTTCTTCAAGTAATACATTTGGTGGAGAGGCCTACATTCCTCCTATTTCAGTTGTTTTACTGGACCAGATTACTAAGGCTGAGTGAGCTGGAAAGTCAGCCTAACTGTTTACCAATGTAGTGGTGGGAGGATTTTCCCCCCTGATTTTTCTGTATGGATTAATCCTTGGAGAGAGAGGTTCAAGCAAGAGGCTTGAAAGTGAGTCAAAATTGTTGAACCTTTGTCCTAACTCTGCTATCCTTTTCTGTGGCAGCCATAGAGAAGCTAATTTTGTGGGTTGTGTGGTTTCCAGCTTGAATGAGTGTATTTATTTAAAAAATGTGCATAGTTGCCCATCTCACCAAATGGGCAACGTATAGCAAGCAGATAGAACAATAAGCATAAAAAATAAAAAATCACACACACACAAACAGACACACACACACATGAAATATAAACCATAGACAATGAGGGATACGAGTAACCAGCTCAACAAAAGAATTGTGATTAATACTTAGATGTTAAATACATTTTTGGCTGAATCCTTTCTCAAATGATTATGTCCTTTTATTTAGATTTTCTGCCAAGCACCTATCTGTCTGTCATATACCTGTTTTCTGAATTTCTCTGCCATTTTGTTCAGATAGGTTTAAGATGGCAGAATCAGTTCCTGAGCTGAAAGACAGATTATTTGATATTAGTAAGATCCCTGGCCTCAACAGGTATTAAAACACCTTTTCCAATTCTTCTCCAAACGTTTTGCACTTCAAATCCAGTTACCCCTGTTCATCAGTCATACTAGTTAAGTGCCAGTGACATGACCGGTTGATTATCATTTTGCTAGGGAACAGAGTTGACTGTGTTCAGACTTCACATGAAACCACTCTTTTTTTTGTTTTCGATTAATGTATTATGTGAACCAAGCCAGTAGAGTTTACTTACGAGGCAGAAAAGTGGAATGTGAATTGACATTATCTTCATAATTGTTGCAATAGCAGCAGCAAAAGTAACTACAACCATCATCACAGCTTGTAAACCATGAATTATGGCATTGCATGTAGTGTAAGTTATACAATAAACAATCATTAATACATGGCTTAGTGTGATTTGTGGAACCAGTCATGTATGAATCCTGTCTGGACTAGACAGTGAAAATGAAAAAAAAATTCATGGATTTTAGAAGAATCTCATGATACCTTTTCTGTTCTTTCTAGCAGTCTTTTACTATAATACATTATCTTGGCACCTGGCTTGCCGTTTTCAATGGATGACACAAAGTATTTAGAAACCAGTTTCCCAAATTCAGGGTCCATGATTGCAGCGTGCAAGTCTTCATTCATGGACCTTTACCAGAAATTCACACAATGTTTCATATTTATAACTCTCCTGATATCTTTCTACCACTTGTTGACCAAAACAGCCAAACTCTGTTAAGAACATGACAAGAACATGGCCTTTTGACTGGTAATGCTGCAATCTTTTCAGCTGGGAGCAATTTTAGCAAACCCCGTTTCAGTCTGTTTCCAATGGGATGCCATCTACAGTATTATTATTATTTTTACTACCTGTCAACTACAAGTGGAATTGTCATTGATTTTTTATTTTGTCCTGTAAAGTTCATCCTTTCTTTATTTTCATTCTGTTGTGTTCCATCCAGACCAAGGTGAAAACTTTGCACTGGGGGTGAGAAGAGCAACAGTCTGCTAAGCAGTCGTTTGAAAAAAAACAAAAACATTTCTTTTAAAACCACATGTATTTAGCTAGCTGTTTGTCAACTTAAACATGATTGGCTATTATTACTACCCATGAAATGTCAAGAAAGAAAATACAGATTTGGAATGTTAAAACTAACAATCGCCAGAAAAGGTTTTCTTTTTCCTTATTTAGTTTTGAACAGTAAAGTTCAAGTATCACAGCAGTATAACAATGATGTGTTTACATAATATGTTAAAAGCATTTTTTTTAAAAAAAAGTTGATAATTACAAAGTCAAGGAAATTGTGCTATTTAAAAGCCCAAAGTGAAGAGTTATACAATAATGCCCATTATAGTGCTTTTGATTTATAGTTATTGAGCTGTGTATTAAATTCATTGTTCAATATGTAACTACCCTTGCCAGCCCCTCCTCAAAACAGAAGATAAGAGGATGCTATGAGTATCTATACCAGAGGAAGTTAGATAATCCCTCCCCTCCTCCCCAACAAACAAACCAATTGCCTCCTAATATTGAGAGCACTGTTTGTCAGGGGAAGATAGCATCCACATTACTGGGTTTGGTAGATTATTTGTGGCAACTTAAATTGTTGCAGCATGCATGTTTACAGGTTAGCGGGTAAAAATATTATGAAGCTGGTAGGTATTTTAGCAGAGGGACTGAGGTAGATTGATGTACAGACCAAATGTATTAAGATCAGAAGTAAATAAAAAAAAAGGAGTGCATTGTTGTGATGTTTAAACAGAAATAGAACTAACATATCCGTTAGAAATGTCATCCATGAGCATGAAAGTTGATTTTACCATGGCCTTCCACCACCCAGTATTTGTCAGATGTGGTGAGTTACAGTTTTCATCCTTCCCAAATAGCACTGCCATTTCTTGTGGTTTCAGACATCTGGAGGGCACCAGATTAAAAAAAATTTACCAGTTGTTGTTGTTTCAACCTGGCAGCATGTAAATAAGATGCTGTCCAATCCAGATCTTTGCCCATCTACCTTGGTATGGAGGGTTCTAACCAATGACTGTTGTCCAGGATTTCAAAACAGGTATTTTTCCCAACCCTATCTGGAAATGCTGAGAGCCTGTTATTTAGGGGTTCAAAAGATAATGTGTAAAAGAAGGCTTTAATTAATTTACAGCGATTTCAGCCAGGGATGTCCATGTGCAAAGGTAATACATACAACTGTGCTTTTATTTCTGCCCTAACTCCTTTTTCAGGTTTTACCGCTATAGATTACAGCTGCCTTCTTGCTATTTTTAAACTATTTTAATGTGCTTTACATGTGTTGACATTAGTTTTAATTGGATGCCCGTGTTTATTATTGTGTACTTACCCTATGTGAAAAGTCCATTTACCAATGCTTTAAATAAATAATCAGACCAGAATGCCTACTTTTGGGGATTTTTGTACTAGTAAATCTTGTTAAACTTGTGTCCAGATCCTCTAGACCTGTAAAGGAATATCATTAGTCTACCTATCAGGGCCTCTCCCTCGGCAAACAGTGCGTCAAATAAGGTGGTTTAAGAATCCAAACCTGGTTTGCAAGGAAACACAGAGGGTAACTCTTAAGGGAGTTTGCATGTTTTAATGAATCCCAGAAGGAGTGACTCAACTAGCTTCTATCCAGCGAAAGCTATTTTGGGGTAAAGAGATTTTTTTTTGTTTGTTTCCCTCTGACTTGGACTGAATGAGTACATTGTGCAGAAAAACATTTGCGGTTTGAAAAAAAAATGCAGTGGTACAGAATCCTTCTTTAATGTCTTTCAGCCCAAAGCATAGTAACTTAACATGTATTCTCAATCTACATAGTACTGAATGAAACTGCTATGCTCGATGACTGTATACCTGAGTCTCATATCTGGAGAACAAAATAATGAGATTTTTTTTGTGGTCCTGCTCCCTTGCTGGCTTCCTACAAAAATCTAGGCAGCTTATTTGGAATCAATTTTGCACTGGGAAATTGTAGATAAATAATAAAATCCAGCCCTTGCTGTACAGTGTTATAGCACACATATTGCATGGCGTATCTGTTAATGGTTGTCTTCTGATATCTTCAATGAAACAGCATCAGACTATGGTGTAATAAAAACAAAATCTATGAAGATAAATAAATCAGATTTTCGTATAGCAATTTTTTATATTTTTATATCTCTCAATCTCAAAGCGGATGATCCAGCTGATATTTTTCAGTTCATGTTCCATCTATATACTGTAATTTATACTGTAGAATGGTTATGTTTTGGGTTTTTAATATCTGATGTGTGTGTGTGTGTATGTGTGTGTGTGTGTTTATGAGTCATTGAGTCAGTTTTGTATCCTGACAATTTCCTGGACAAGTTCTTCAGTTTTCTTGGCAAGATTTTAAAAATGGTTTGCCACTTGCCTGTTTCACAGTGTTGAGAAGAGTGACTGACCCAACATCACCCAACTGGCTTTGTTCCTAAGGCAAGGCTAGAACTCCAGTTTCTAGCCTGGTCCCTTAACCACTACATCAAGCTGGGTCAATATGCAATAATACACACTTGGAAAAAGCTGAGGCATGTGTGGTGAATGGAAATAAACTACTGAAATATCTATTAATTCCCATATCGCACATGTCCACATATGCAAGTGTAGTGTCCACCTGTACATTTAAAATGAATCTGGATTCCTTATCTGTCCAATGAGTTCTCAAACTGTACAATATGAGGTGAAAAAAAACTCCTGACTATCCCACTTTTGGATGTGGATGTAGAAGAGGATAATGTTTATGGATGTATACAGTCCTACTTTAAAAAAAAAATCAAACAAGCCTATGAAACAAAAGCCACATCGCAGTTGAAAAGCTACACTAAACTTTTTTTGTCTGATGGATGCTCTAATTAACTGCCTGAAGTGAGGTAATTTGTCAATCTCCACAGGGAGGATTTCAGAAAGATGGCTGTCCCATGCAGTCTGACATGAGAGGTGAAATTTGGCCACCTTGCAAAAAATAAAAATAATTCAACAACTCTTCAAGGTTCGGACAGACCTCATGCCTTCTCTTGGTTACTGAAATATTAAACATCCTACCATGTCTGATAACCCAACCACAAAAAAGTAGGCTGCCTCTTAGCATTTGCTACCTTTCGCTGTTACCAAGGGCCAGCAGGAGAGAAGAGTCCTGTGGGGCTGCCAGCCATATTTCATGCTGCCTGTCCTGTTTCAGTGAAGGTGCGGTGGCCTCCTGCCCCCTGGGAACGTGCCTGGGTTTGTTCCTTCTGTTGGAGCATCAGATCACTGTCAGTGCAAGGGAATTTATGGCTCAGCCGGCTCTTCCCCTCTGTCCAAGGAGGCGGGAGAGCCCCCGTCCTGCTGGGGAATTTATTTCCTGCCCTTTGCTTCCACCTGTTGCAGAACATGCTCTTGATCTCATTTAATGATGCCTCAGAAGCCTGACGGCCTGCCTTCTTCCAGCAGCCATAGGAGGAACGTTGGGTGGCCTTGGCATTCGTCCTTTGGCTATGGAGTGATCATTTCATGGTGTGTGGCTCTGGGCAGCAAGCTGGGAGCTGTCTAATGAGAAAGGGGAGGTCAGGAAAACAAGAGCGTGTGCCAGGCTCAAAGAAATCATCAGTCTGTCGCTGACTGACTGGATTGGGGGGGTGGGAGGTGAGATTTTTCTTCTCCCCAGTGGATTTGGTTTTCCCAGCCTGTGGGAAATTTGTACAGAGAAAGGAACAGAGATGGAACATGGGTGCCCTTTTCGCCACTTAGAAAATGGCCAGATGCAAATCAAACATGACACATGCCATTGCTCCTCCTCATGCCTTCCATGTCACAGTTTATTGCACCAAACAGCAAAGAGTTAGGAACTAACCCCCCCCCCCCCAACATAGCAATTGAACTCCACCAGGGAAATTGTTATGTCTGCGGAATTATTTCTGGTACTTTGTAAAGTCCCACATCCTTGATTATTTTATTTCATTGTTACAGTTTATCCTCTTTCTTTAGAAAACACAAAGCCGCTAACATGGAACTTCTTGTGATTTCCCATCTGTGTCCTCATCTGGACTTCATTTCTGTGTTTGCAGGCCAATATTCTGTTTCTTTCTTAGCCAATCTTTCATAACACAAGCGAGGAACTCTTCCACTTCTATTGTCTGAAGGAACGTGAAGGAGCAGCCTCACTGAAACTGGCAGGCCCATATTGGATAAAGGCCTGCTGAGGACATTTTGTAGGGGGGGCAGGATGTAAATGAGCTTATGAAGAAAAATAGGTCACGAATCAAAGCATAAAAGTATTGTTATAAGTGTGGATTTAAATAGTTGTGGTATACTAGATGATCTTAAGTGCAGGCAAAGGATCCAATAGGATATAGTTTATCTGATTGTGTGTGTGTGAAAATATTTGGGACGGCTCATGCCAGCTGTTTTTTCCTGCAAGCAGCTAATGTGCTTTTTTGTTCTGTGAAGTTTTCCTATTTAGGGGCCTTGACAGAATTTTGTGCTGGGGGCACTACCCATAATTAAAAGATGCTAATGTTTTCTGAATGGCTGGGACCAATGCTTCAAAGAACATGGTTCCAGCAAGTGTGCTGACAGGAAATGATAGGGTGGTATGCCTCACCATAATATCTATTCATAAATAAGCCCTTCAGTTTGTGTTATAGGACTCTTGCCTGCAGTTCTTATTTCTGAATAATTTTTGATTATGGGTTCCAGGGCTACAAATGCTCAACGAACAGTGTAGAAAGTCTGATAGCAGAGGAATACATTGTGCTGGATGCCTTCCTTACTTGCCTCGTAGGAATCGCTTGCAAGACTGTATTCTCAGAGAGGAGAATTGGTTATTTAAATATGAAAAGAAGCAAAGTTTTAAATACAGTTTCTCCTCCCCTTCCACAGTTTGGCTTGAAATCAACCCCAGAAGCAGATTTGATCAGCTTCAATTGGTTTCTATTCTTTATTTCTCAATTTCTCATATCTGTACACGTGTCCAATTTGCTTAAATCATAAAAAACCAGAGAGAAAGAGAGAAGACAGAAAAGGAAACAGTGATTGTACAGTTCTTCAGTTCTGGCAGGGATGGAGAAAGAATCAAATGTTGGAGAAAGAATCAAATGTTTAATTGTAATAGCCCAATTACCCCCCCCCCCCCCCAAATTTCCTGAATGGCATGCTGAAACCACTTATTTTTCTGTTATTGGCAATTCTTCTTGATTGGTATAAGAGCCTCCTGCCAAATGAGGCCCCATATCATTTTATACAATACTACAGGTAGTCCTCAACTTATGATCGCAATTGAGCCCCAAATGCATGTTGTTAAGTGAGAAATTTGTTAGATGACAAATGTTACAACTTTTCTTGCCACATCTGTTAAGTGAATCACTGCAGTTGTTAAATTAGTAACACGGTTATTAAGTGAATCTGGTTTCACCCATTGACTCTGCTTGTCAGAAGGTTGCAAAAGATGATCACGTGACCCTGGGACACAGCAACGGTCATAAATGTGAGTCCGTTGTCAAGCATCCGAATGTAAATCACCTGACCATGCTCGTAAGTGTGAAAAATAGTCATAAATCATTTTTTTTCAGTACCGTTGTAACTTCAAACGGTCACTATATGAACTGTTGTAAATGAATCATGTGGTCATTAAGCTAATCTGGCTTCCCCCTATTGACTTTGCTTTTTGGAAGCTCCCTGGGAAGCTCATGAATAGTGATCACATGACCCTGGGACAGTGCAACTGTCACAAATTCATGCCAGTTGCCAAGCAACCAAATTTTGATCAGGTGACCTTGGAGATGCTGCACTTCCAATTGAAGTGCTGTTATCACTTCCAATTGAAGTGCTGTTATCACTTCCAATGGTCACTAAACGAATGGTTGTAAGTCGAGGACTGTCTGTGTACAGAGATTGCCATTTTAATAAAAATATACATAGACGTCAGTTTCTTCATTTTTCCAACCATTTGTTTTCATTAAAAAAATAATGAAAAAGATAGAATCTCAATTTAATGGGGGTTCGTCGTATGAATAGGACTCAATAATCCTGACCAATATTTTTTCCATATAGACTTTTTATTATTTTAAAGTTCTACTTTGCTCACATAAGGAGAGATCAGCAGCGCAGAAAATCTCACTTTGACAATACAGAATAACTTCATTTTCAGGATGCCCCAATATTTAACAATTCATCCGATCCCTAAGGGCCAATCCACCTAGTGTTATCCATTTATCTTCTTGAAGCAGAGATCTTCATTTTCTTCTAAAAGCAGAATGGGGACAATAAAGCAGGGTATCGACCCTATATCTCTTAGGTGTTTTATTGACATTGTGAGCACAAAAACTGCAGACAAGTGTTACCTTTTTTGTCTAATCTTAACAGCATTATTTTATTCCTATATTGTAGATCTATCCATCTTGTGTTATTCCTTTGTACCGTACATGTTTACGTACTGGTACACCAATTTTACCTATTTTATACCTCCTTAGTGATATTATGAAAAGAACCTTTGATGTCTAGTTTAAAGAACTTAAGAAGTTAGGACTGCAGATTATCCTGAGTGATGACAGGGAAAGCCTACTGGGTATGTTTGTGATCTTGCATTCCTTCTCTCTTATTCATCTTTTTTTTTTAAATTCTCACCCACTTTTCCACATACATCCCTGTCTTCTTGGGCTGCTTACAGGTAAATAAAAGCTTCCACTGAGATCTAATCACCTGGCTGGGCCCCCTTTTGTCTGCCTATATCTTCTCTGGCCCTGGGGAGTCAGTCATGCTCTGCTGGAGCCAAGGGAAAAATCTCCCTTACCTCTGTTGTCTTATCTCAAAAGAAGAGGATAATGCAGAGGGTTAAAATCCACAAGTTTTTAATTGTCCCTTCTTCTATGATGCTGATGAGAGGACTCCATGGGGAGGCTGGGATTTCCAGTTGGGAGAGAGTAGTAGGACTAAGCAGGAATTCAGCAGAGGGAAAACCTAACACACCCACCTTCTCTGCCAGAAGGGATTTTGGAGAGAAGAGGCGGGATAATGTTGGAATATAAATCAAAACTGGGAGAATAACTAGAGAGAATCCTGACTGACTTCTAAATGATTGAGCAGTGCCATTTCTGAAAGCACCTGAAAGCATACCTGAATTTGCTGAGGCTCCCAGATGTCAGGCTTTGATGCCTTTTTATGACACCAGCCCTTTTTTTAAAATGTCTAGTAGTCTGAGTTTCAGTTATTTAGAGTACCTTCCAGGCTGCAAAACTACCTGAACATCCAAGTTAACTGATCTCTTAAAGCTAATCTTCATAGAGGAAGCAAGTGTTTGCTTTTCAGCCTGAGAAAGATACTGTTAATGCAAGGACTTCATTAGCTACCCCCTTCTTTCTCTTTTGAAATTTTGATTATGTCCTTACACAGTGGGTTCAGTCTGTTTGGTTTAATTACATTTTTGTTGGTCATTCTTCAATCTTGACCTGTTTTTGTTTGTTGCATACTAACATAGTGGCACTTATGAATGCAAATGTTTCTTAGGTGGTCCTGTCTCTTGGGTCTATCTCTGTCTTTCTGTCCCATGTTTAAATCAATTATTTTTAAAAAGGGGGAAAAAACCCTCCCCAACTCTTATTCTGTTAGTTTTATTCTGTTATAGTTCTGGTTTAGATTCAATTTAGTATGTATGCCAATACAACATTGGGAAGAAATAATATATTTAAGGATATCAATGTAATCCTGAATTATATTCCTAAAACATGCAATTTGTCATCACATGAAGTTTTGGCTAGGATAAGTGAGCATTTGAGAAAGAAGAGGACTAGTTTGTAGCTTTTTTTAATTTACAAGAAGGCACCAGAGACATTCTTAAAAAATGAAAATGGTGGGTAACTGCCACTTACCGTAGTTGTTTGTTTGCAAAAATGCCAATCTGTTCAGAAACAAAAAAGTTAAGTTGGGATTAATAGATTCCTGGGAGTGAGTGAGTAGCAAGGAACATCCTACAAGTTTGCCTTCTGGTGTTGCATGACTTGCCAAGCCCATCATGCCAACTCGGGAATAGGGAGCCATTTTGTGCGAAGGACCTTGGCGTGCTCTCAAAACCCCACATGCACGCAATGATTGAGTACCCCTTGCCAAACATAAAAGCTCTTTGTGTCTATAGAAAATTACTCCTGAGTATGGAAGTGGGGGGGAACCAGCATACAATAAATGTACGTAGTCTCTTGCTGAAGTAGCTTCTTTTCCTGCCCCCTTCATTCTTATCACCCTTCCCACTCTTACTGCATTACTGCCTATGAACTAGATGAAAGGCAGAGATTTGCATGCTTAGTGCTTGGAGTCAACTTCTGTTTAAAGATAAGTTAAAAATCCTTACAGAACAGTGGTGGGTTGCTACCTGTTCACCCCGGTAGCAGCGATGGCGGGAGGTTCCCCCACCCGCCCGGATGTCATCAAATATGCTCTGCTCATGCACAGAAGCTTCTGCGCATGTGCAGAAGTGGTGCGACCGGGCGACCGAACCGGAAGCAAAAGTAAGTGAAACCCACCACTGTTACAAACCCTAACTGAATGCCCTCATCAAAATCTGAGGGCATTTGAACTTTTCGTGTTCTATAACCCACCTTCAAGCTTGTCGTAGGCAATCTCTGGCTCTTCAGAAGTTGGCCTCCATCTCTCCTTAGCTCTAGCTAGCATCCACAATGGTTAGGCACGATGGGAAATAGAGCGTAGCATTTTTCTGCAGAGATACCGGTTTCCCGATATTCTTTCAGCAGTTTGGCAACATTTTTAGTCAATTCTCCAGATCCAGAGAATTGTTTCTGAAGATCCACCACAATTTGCTCTGGCACTGGAGCCAAGGACAATACTGGGACTCAGTGTTGTCAGATCCAGGAGATTGGACATTTCCCCAGCTGTTTGAATCCAAGAGTTCCCTGAAGCATCACTTGGAAACAGTTGCTTAGAGAATGTACTTCGCTAAGGCTTCTAGCATCATTCACAATCTGAGTCACTGCATGAGAGCCTCTTAGTTCTCTTTTGGGGAAAAGCAGACATATAATAAAGAAAAGGGCTTTTTGGAAGAAGCAAGCAAGCTCTGGGGGCTAAAGTTCAGTATGTTCCTTCCCTTCCCTTTATGTGAGATGACTATCCTTTGCTTTGGGCTATCAGGATTAAGACAGTTGTTCCTGGAACTCTCCTCAACCTGTAGCTGCACTGCTGAATTATGGACTGGCAGGTTTGTGTGATGTTGTCCCCTATGGTGCAATTTTTAAATGGATGTTCTATATGGAGATAGGAGAAATCATTACCCTCCTTTCAAGTAGTACTCTCTTAATACTATCGCCACAAATATAATCAGGCATTAAATACTAACTTATACTTTATCTTGCTATGTTATAACAAGTGGTTTATTTGAGGTTTTCTGTAGCAAATGCGTTAATGTTATCAACAGCCATGCATTCACAAACATCGATGTTGCTCTGCTGTGGCTCTTGAAGATGTACTTGAAGTCTTAAATACTTTAAGGCTGTGGCTGCAGTTGATTACGGCAATTATTAATGCAACAATGGTTTTGTTCAGTTAACTCAATTGCTCAGTTTTAGACTAGACTAGACTAGACTAGACTAGACTAGACTAGACTAGACTAGACTAGAATAGAATAGAATAGAATAGAATAGAATAGAATAGAATAGAATAGAATAACAATGTTGAAAGGGACCTTGGAGGTCTTCTAGTCCAACCCCCTGCTTAGGCAGGGAACCCTACAACACTTCAGACAAATGGTTATCCAGTCTCTTCTTTAAAACTTCCAGTGTTAGGAGCATTTACAACTTCTGGAGGCAAGTTGTTCCACTGATTAATTGTTCTATCAGGAAATTTCTCCTTAGTTCTAAGATGCTTCTTTCCTTGAATAGTTTTGTTTGCTGTAGAAAGCTGAAATATAGAAAGAACTTGTTTATCTAAGTGACTAGGTAAAACTTATTGGTTGAAAGAAGAGTTGTTTAATCAGGAGCTACTGCCACTCTTGATCAGCTGTTAGGAGTTCACAGTAAGCAGCTGGTTGGTGCAGTCCCCTATCATCACCAAAAAGCTGATCAGGGCAAGTGCTGACAAGTACTAAAATATGTACCATCCTTGGAAAATAACAGTCCTGAAATACCAGCGTGGTTGTGCAAGATAGGAGAATGTGTCGAACTGGTAACACAGGCTATTTTCACAAAATGCATTGAATTGGGAATCCTGGTTTACAGACTGCTTTGGTGAAGGACAAACTAAAGAAATCATAGTCTTGTCATCCTATGGAAATTAACAGGATAATAGAATAATAGTTGGAAGGGATCTTGGAAGTCTCCTAGTCCAACCCCCTGCTTAGGCAGGGAACCCTCTACCGGTACCATTTCAGACAAATGGCTGCCCAATCTCTTCTTAAAAACCTCCAGTGCTGGAGTGCCCACAGCCTCTGGAGGCAAGTCGCTCCACTGATTAATTGTAATGAATGTATGTAATTAATTAAAATACATTACATTACATTATGTTAAAATGTAATTAATAATTAATAGGTTATAATGTGCTCTTTGCTTTGAATTGTCATTTTAACTGAAGACAGCAATTATGAATTGTTAACCCTGGTTTATGGCTTAAAGTGTTGTACAAAGTCAGCCTTATGCTGACATTTTAGATGTCCCTGGGGCTAGAGTACACCCCTCTTCCATTATCAACAAAATGTAATCTGTGGTAAGTTTTCAGCAAGGAATACACCCACAGTTATATCAATGAAGTCATGCACTTAATCTGATTCTGTACTACTGATGGCAGAGATCTTGGTGCAAAAAAGTATGTCAATGCATGTGCATATACTGTGTGCTTTCTCCTTCTCTCTCTTTCTTGACTGGGCTGTTTTGACATGATTATAAGGAAGAAAAAACACTTGTCAGTTTATATTGATGCTAAATCACGATGCAGTTTCTTTGAGTTTAGCATCACTTGTTGCACCAAATTCAGCCACTATGTTTTGTAGCCAATCGTGGCTTATTCAATAAGTTATAATTTAATATTGTGCAATTGTCAGCCGTATGCCCAGTCACCTTGTATGAAAAAAGAAAGCTGTTTCAAATTTTAGAGAGGAGTTGGGAGATACGAGAATAGCAGTGTTCACTACTTGTAAAATATATCATTATAAGTCTAAGTGCTGTTGCTATAATTCTTTTCCAGGATTAACATTGTGGAAAGAAAATTACATCACATTTTGTCTCAGAATAGGCTTGTGGTCAATTTTTTTTTTTTACCTATTTCCTCCCTTTTATTTGCACAGGTTTGTAAATTGTACCTCAAGAAAATCTGTTTCTCAGCAACTCTGGCTCAAAGAAGCACAACAAAATAAAGTGTGATAGAAAGCCCTGGATGAGATCTGTGGGGACAGTTGTTGGTTGGAATAGATAGTGTAAGGTTTAATAAATGAAAGGGACAAATTGAGTAGGAATAATATGCGAGGAACTTCTAAAAAGAATCATTTGTACTTCTGTGAAAATATATTCCTTTTATTTTAGTAAATATTATTTATTTATTTATTTATTTATTTATATTTCTATACCGCCTTACTCCCGTAGGACTCAAGGCAGTGTACAGGCAAGAAACATAAAGACACACAAACATCATGAAATTGCTAATTAAAATTATTACTTAGTTTGGTCAATTAAATAAAACCCAGAATTAGATAACATTTAAAAAATCATTGACATGTTCGTATGTTTAGCCCCGCCTGTTGGAACATCAGGGTCTTGAGGGCACGGCGGAAAGCACGGAGATCAGGGATATTCCGTATCTCTGGGGGTAGTTCATTCCAAAAGATTGGAGCCCCACAGAGAAGGCCCTCCTCCTGGGAGTTGCCAGTCGACACAATTTGACTGACGGTACCCTGAGTAGTCCCTCCCTGTGAGAACGAACTGGTCAGTGGGAGGCTATTGGTGGCAAAAGACGGTCTCGTAGGTACCCAGGTCCTAAGCCATGGAGCGCTTTAAAGGTGATAACTAACACCTTGAATCGCACCCGGAAGACCACCGGGAGCCAGTGCAGCTCGTGTAGGAGAGGTGTTACATGGGCATAACGAGCTGCGCCCATAATCACCCGCGCGGCTACATTCTGGACCAGTTGGAGCCTCCGAGTGCTTTTCAAGGGGAGCCCCATGTAGAGAGCATTACAGTAGTCCATACAGGTAACTAGGGCATGAGTGACTGTGCGCAAGGCATCCCAATCCAGAAAGGGACGCAACTGGCGGATCAGGCGAACCTGATAAAAGGCACCCCTGGCCATGGCCGTCAAATGATCTTCTAAAGATAACCGTGAATCCAGGAGGACACCCAAGTTGCGGGCCCTCTCTGTGGGGAGCAAGATCTCATCCCCTATTGTCAGTGATGGTACCAGCTGACTATACCGGGACGCCGGAAGCCACAGCCACTCGGTCTTGGAGGGGTTGAGTCTGAGCTTGTTTCTCCCCATCCAGATCCGCACGGCCTCCAGGCAATGGGACATCACAGCAAGGGCATCATCGGGGTGGTCTGGGGTGGAGATGTATAGCTGTGTGTCATCAGCATACTGATGAACACTCACCCCAAAACCACGGATGATCTCGCCTAGCGGTTTTACATAAATGTTGAACAGAAGGGGTGAGAGGACTGACCCTTGCGGCACCCCACAAATAAGGTGCCTCGAGGTCGACCTCTGCCCCCCTGCCAACACAAACTGCGAACGGTCAGAGAGGAAGGAGGAGAACCACCGAAGCACAGTGCCCCCTATTCCTAACCCCTCCAGTTGGTGCAGTAAGATACCATGGTTGATGGTATCAAAAGCCACTGAGAGATCTAATAGGACCAGGATAGAGGAGCAACCTCTGTCCCGAGCCCTCCAGAGATCATCCACCAATGCGACCAATGCCGTTTCCGTGCTGTATCGTGACCTGAAGCCCGACTGGAACGGATCCAGATAGACAACTTCATCCAGGTATCGGGGTAGTTGTCGCGCCACCACACTCTCAACAACCTTCGCAACAAAGTGAAGATTGGAGACTGGACGATAATTTGATAATATAGCCGGGTCCAGGGAAGGCTTCTTGAGGAGGGGCTTCACAACCGCCTCTTTCAAGGCAGCGGGAAAGACACCCTCACTCAGAGAAGCATTTATAATCCCCTGGAGCCAGCCTTGTGTAACCTCTCGGGAGGCCAGTACCAACCAGGAGGGACACGGGTCCAATAAACATGTGGCAGCGTTAAGCTTGCCCAGAATCCTGTTCACGTCCTCAGGAGCCACAGAGTCAAACTCTTCCCAGATAACGCTCTCAAGACCTGCCCCCCGTCTCCTCCCCTGGATCTACCCAATCGGAGTCCAGGCCTTCCCGAATCTGAGCAACTTTATCATGCAGGAATTGTACAAAATCCTCAGCTCGACCCTTTAAGGGATCTTCCCGTACCCCCACCTGAAGTAGGGAGCGGGTCACCCTAAACAGCGCAGCTGGGCGGTTCTCTGCAGATGCAATAAGAGCGGAGAAGTAGCTAGACTTCGCCGCTCTTATCGCCACTAGGTAGGTCTTAATATAAGATCTCACCTGTGTTCGGTCAGATTCAGATCGGCTTGTCCTCCAATCGCTCTCCAGGTGTCTTTTCCGATGCTTCATCTCTCTCAGCTCCTCGGAAAACCAAGGAGCTAGACGAGATCGGCATCGGGTCAGAGGCCGCAAAGGCACAACGCGGTCCAAGGCCCCAGTAGCTGCCCTGTCCCAAAATAGCATTGATGCTTTGATTGTTCAGGATGTTTGTTAATCAGTTAACCCTTTTCTGAGTTTCTGAGATTGCACTGGGTATTATCTAGCATAGTGATGGTGAACTTTGTAGACACTGAGTGCCCAAACCGTGTGCGTGCATGCCCAAACTGAAAGGTGCATGCGTGTGCAAACACACACATGTACGGATGTGCACATGCACACACACATGCACGGACATGCATGGACATGTACAAACGTGTGCACATGCGGACAGCGGAGACCCGAAGACCAACTGGCTGGCGGGAAGCGGTGCATCCCAACACCGGCAGTGCAGTAAGAGGTAAAATCATTTTCCTTCGTGAGCCTCTGCTTCGTCATTTGCAGGGAAACAGAAGGTCACAAAAGAAACGCCACTGAGATCTGACCTGGGGCGACGGTGCGTGTGCCAGCAGAGAGGGCTTTGCATGCCACTTTTGGCACACGTGCCATAGGTTCCCCATCACAGAGCTAGCATCTTCATCAGAGCTGGAAATTGGTTTTCTTAAGTGGAATGCTATGTTCAGAATCAGTCTGCATGTTTTATTTTCTGCAGAAAACTTTGCAAAGAATCCTCAGTAAATCAGGTCAGGTGTGGAAGAATCCTGGCAGGGCAATTACCTGACCACAGATTGCAAGACTTGGATGATTTGCTGTGCACTTATGAATTTGAAAAAGAAAAGGCACATACTAAACGAATTTTGAATGCTGAATATTCAAGGAACGGTTGTTTGGCAAAACCTGGGTTTGTTTATTGTAGGATCACTGTAAGCCCAAGAGATATAATTGTTGCTTGGACTTTGTATATGCTTGTTATTTATTGTAGTGGAGTGCCTATGAAGGGCTATTTTCCTTTTGCAAATATTGTTTGGGCCGGAGCCAGGATTGGGCGAGATTGCTGATAGCAGGAAGGTAAAACTGCGGATAAGGAGGATTTGGGTTTCTATTCATTCCTGACCTGTTTTTAGCAGTCTGTTCATTTTGTAACCAAGTATTCCCCACACAATCCTATCCTCCTCAGATCATCTGGCAGCACCTAATTCTATTTTTTGAAAAATGCAAATGTTTTGGTTTTGTATTTCCTAACATGAATGATCAGGATTGATCTCCGGTTTTCAAACACACCCTCTTGTAATTCAGGACAGGTAATCTTTGACTTACAATTGAGCCCGACATTTCTGTTGTTAAGCGAGGCGTTTGTTAAGTTGGGTTTTGCCCCATTTTACAACCTTTCTTGCAATAGTTGTTAAGTGAATTATGGCAGGCGTTAAATTAGTAGCCCAGTTGTTAAGTGAATCTGGCTTCCCCGTTGACTATGCTTATCAGGTCACAAAAAATGATCACATGAGCTCGGGATAATACAATGTCATAAACAGTTGCCAATCGTATCAATTTTGAACACATGACCATGGGGATGCTGCAATGGTCATAAGTATGAAAAATGATTATAAGTCACTCTTTCAGTGCCATTCTAACTTCAAACGGTCACTAAATGAACCGTTGCAAATCCAAGGCTATACTCTTTTTCCCAAACTGAACAGAAGTGAATATTCTGTAACAAGGTGCCTTGCCTGGTTGTTCAGATAAAGAAACACCTGTCCATCTTTCCTCAACCAGGTGCCCTCCAGTTACACTGGGAGTACAGTTCACGGAGTTTCATTTGCAAATTCTGAATCCTGACATATCTGGGGCCTTTGAGATTGGGGAAGATTGGTCTAGTGACCATTCAAAGTTACAACAGCCCTGAAAAAGTGACTTACCGCATGACCATTTTTCACACTTAGGACCGCTGCAGCATCCTCATGGTCATGTGATCAAAATTCAGATGCTTGTCAATCCACTCACGTTAATGACGGTTGGAATGTCCTGGGGTCATTTTGCGACCTTCCGACAAGCAAAGTCAACGGGGAATCCAGATTCACTTAACAACTATGGCAAGAAAAGTCGCACAATGGGGCAGAACTCACTTAACAGATGTCTCAACTTAGCAACAGAAATTTTGGGCTCAATTAGTGTCATGACACATAGTCCTTAGATGTTCCTTTTATACCGAGATTAGGAAAAAACACATTCTGCCAATAACTGCAAGGTATCCTGCCCCCCCCCCCCCCCAACACTACCTATCTTCAGTGGCTGCTTAAGGATGAACAGGCCATAACTACAGCACAGGTGCCCAGATTCTGTGCAGGAGCATTGGGGATGCGTCACAAATATGTGTCTTCTTCACCATAGCCATGTATATAACAACTGTGGCTAACTTTTGCACTGCTTAGCCATTTCCCTTTTAGCATTGAACCCACAACGGGCCACACAGTTTAGGGATTGCAACCAGGGGTGGGTTCTATTTACCTTTATTACGGGTTCTCAACGGAGCCACATGTGCGTGGTTCTGCACATGTGCAGAAGTTTCCTGATGACGGGGTTAGTGGGCGGAGCCTCCCGCCGGGTTTACTACCGGTTCTATAGAACTGGTCTGAACCTGGAGCAACCCACCACTGATTACAAGTATTGTATAGTCAGACCATATATAACGGACACTGGATTTTATTATAGATTTAGTTGTCATTTATTATTTTAAACTAGAAGTCTTAAGTGTATATATACGGAGTGCTTTTATTTGTTTCTGGTCTAAGACTGTAATCATAAAATGGATTGATCAATTAGAGTCGTAAGTCGAGAACCACCTGTAGTCGAGAAGCTGAAAATTGGTGGATTGAAGAGTTATGCAAAATTGCATAGAAAAGGAGGAGGAATGCAGTTAATATTTAACGGAGAACCCAATTAATCAAAGGCTTATAATTGGGGAAGTATGTTTTGTTTTTATAAATACAGTAGTCCTATATTACCCTTAATTCATATTTGGCAAGGGGAAAGGGCACCACCATCCAGGAGGCAGGAAACCCATTTTTTATGCAGGACTTTGAAAGGAAATAGATTAGTTGGGATTTAAAAAAGAAAAAGAAAGAAACACCAGCCAAATCAGATACCCTTCCAATGAACTGGGCTTCAGCTTCCATCCATCCAGATTTGGAGGGTTCCAGGCTGAGGAAGTCTGTTCCTCCCCTGTCTCTTTTTGGGACAGGCTTACCCTTTTCTTCCCTCCCCCAAGGAAAGGGATTATGTTACAAGGCTCTGGTAACAATTCCAACCTGTTTGTCCTGGAATGTGGCATTTAGGGCCTTGACACAGGAAATTCAGTCTCTGTTGAAAGCTAGAATTGCAAACAGTTTTATGCTTTGCCTGGGTTGGGGGCGGTGGGGGGGGAGAGGGGGGGAAATGCAGGTGGAAAAATGCAGTTTGGGCTGAAAGAGCTCTGTCCAGGCGTCATGGGTCATGAGGAGGGCAAGAGGCATGGACTTTTAGGGATAAAAATCTTTGAACATCTGTTTTATCCCAGGGAACTTCATCATACAGAAGTAATGTGAGTTAGGCTTTTCATTCTAATAAAGATGACCCGAATTCGAACCAGCTCTTTGCATCTGCTATCCCAACTCCTTCTAAGTCTGGACAAATCATTTAACCCCCAGTTATTGGTTGATTTCTTCCTGAAATATATTTATGCTCTCCTGTCCTAAAATGCTGAATGTGGTCCAGGAATATTGAAATTCCAGACTGTCTTCAACCTCGATGTGGCCTTTTGCAAGTGATGTTAATTCATCTTCACTTTCCTCATCTGTACATTGAAATGAGAACAGCCTGAACTCCAAAAGAACATTGACTTCATTGGGGTTGGGTTTCTGCGTGAAGCAAAAAAAGAAAAAAAAAGAAGTACACGATTGGATCAATGTTAGTTTAGTGTCATGTATGAACTCAGCCGTTTGGTTTGAAATCCATGGCTTATGACTTAGTAGGCGGGAGCAAATTCTTTTCAATACTTTTCCCTGTGCATGATTAGAGGAAACCAAATGGGATAGACCTGAAATGTGGGGAGATCTGTTTTGTGAGTTATTCAGACTGGGATTTTTTAAAAAATTTGTTTTAGTAAAATAGCTTAGTATAATAAGCTAACTAGAGGGCTGAGCAGCCTACTTTGAGTTACAAATCCCATGAATACAATTGCTATGGCCATTTGCAGACTCAGATTCTATTACTATCTGCATGTTCACAGTATCTACACCAGTGGTGGGATTAAATTTTTTTTACTACCGATTCTGTGGGTGTGGCTTGATGGGTGTGGCATGGCTTGGTGGGCATGGCTTGGTGGGCATGGCAGGGGAAGGATACTGTAAAATCTCCATTCCCACCCCACTCCAGGGGAAGGTTACTGCAAAATCCCCATTTCCTCCCAATCAGCTAGGACTCTGGAGGCAGAGAAAAGATGGGGGTGGGGCCAGTCAAAATTTCTGCTACCGGTTCTCCAGAACTGGCCAGACCCTGCTGAAACCCACCTCTGAATTCTACACTTGAAGTGTAAATTACCCAAGCAGCCAGGTATCATACAATAAATTAGGCTAAAAGATAGTTGGTGAGTTTGTGGCTCAGAGAATGAGCACTCACGAGAATGAGACACACATATCGCCTTCAGTTCTTGAAGTTAGAATGGCAGAGATGAAAATTCTTATATAATTGTAAGGTATTACAGGTAGTCCTCGGCTTACGACCACAATTGAGCCCAACATTTTTGTTGTTAAGCGAGACACTTTTGTTGTTTAGTGAGACGCTTGTTCATTTTGCCCCATTTTATGATCTTTCTTGCCACAGTTGTTAAGTGAATCACTGCAGTTGTTGTTAGTAACAAGGTTGTTAAGTGAATCTGGCTTCCCCATTGGCTTTGCCTGTCAGGAGATCGCAAAAGCTAATCCCATGACCCCAGGACACTGAAACCATCATTAATATGAGTCAGTTGCCAAGTGTCTGAATTTTGATAATGAGTATGCTGCAATGGTCTTAGTGTGAAAAGCAGACATAACTCACTTTTCTTCACTGCCGTTGTAACTTTGAATTGTCATTAAATGAACTGTTGTAAGTTGAGGACTACCTGTAATTAGTTATGCAACAGCCAACTAGATGCATTTGGGAAGCTTACACGTTTAGACTTCACCCTTGCTTCACAACAACCAATGAACATGCCTATTATTTGAGAATAATTAACTGTCTTAGTAGCCATTTATCATAATCTTCCATGATCTTGTCCAATTCCCTCTTAAAATGGGCCATATTGGCTGCTATTATTACAGCTGCTGGCAGCAGATTCTATAGTTTAACTAGGTGATGTATAAAAAACTACATTTTTTTCCTGCTGATCCTGAGCTTTCCTACATTTCGTTTCAGTGCTGGCACTGAATTTTAACTTTTTAAGAAAAATTTCTCTCCATCCATGTCATACTTTATTTGATACCACTCTATGATATGTATGTCTCCCAGCCTCCCTATTTGGAATGCCATTTTTTCTTGAAGTGGAACTAACACAGTTCTCTAATCATTTTGGTTGTCCCGTTTTGTACCTTTTTTCTTAATTCTGTAAAAGATTACACAATACTCAAAAATAGGGTGTCTCCGTAGATTTGTATAGGAGTATTATTATTATTATTATTATTATTATTATTATTATTATTATTATCAATACTTCTATTTTTAATTCACTTCCTAATTATTTCAAGCATCAAATTGGGCTTATAGGTAGTAGCTGAGCCTTGGGCTGACATATTCATGGAGGAATCCACCACGACTTCAGGACATCTGCCAGCTCAGATGCCACTAATGTTTAGTTAGAAGGAGTCTGGTAACTTTTATAGGTAAATGATGGATTTTTGTGCCAACATCCATTATTCAATACATCCAGATAAATTTGAGAAGAGCATCCCTTTTGACACACAGTCCTATTAATGCAGGTAGTCCTCAACTTACGACCACAATTGAGCCCAAAGTTTATGTTGTTAAGTGAGACATTTGTTAAGTGAGTTTTGCTCCATTTTACGACCTTTCCAGCCTCAGTTGTTAAGTGAATCACTGCAATTGATGAGTTAGTAACATGGTTGTTAAGTGAATCTGGCTTCCCCGTCGACTTTGCTTGTCAGAAGGTCGCAAAAGAGGATCACAAGACCTTGGGACACAGCAACGGTCATAAATACGAACCAGCTGCCAAGCATCTGAATATTGATCACATGATCGTGAGGACTCTGCAAAGATCGTAACTGTGCAAAATGGTCATAAGTCACTTTTTTCCAGTGCCCTTGTAACTTTGAATGATCACTAAATGAACTGTTGTAAGTCGAGGACTTCCTCCACTCATCTTTTCCTAGATCTCCATGCTTTCTGGCCGAACAGAGACAGATGCAACTCCATGCTGCGTGCTAAAAGAAAGAGAAAAGACTCAGCCGTGCCTGTAAAATGACATCTTCCAAGTTTAATTCTTTTATTCTCTTTCATTGTCCTTTTATGTTCCCCTTAAGTGTTGGACTAGGAGTTTTGATTTTTATCTATTTTTCTAATTAGGGGGAAAAAAAAAACCCCTAACATTGTCACTTACTTGTGCTCTCTTTCTGACACACACCCGTAGAAAATCTAAATCTATCTCTCGTGTCTTCTTGTTTCCCTTCTACAGCGGTGGAGACCCAGAGTACAAGTTCTGAGGAGATGGTACCGAGCTCCCCTTCTCCACCCCCACCCCCACGGGTCTACAAGCCTTGTTTCGTCTGCAATGACAAGTCCTCTGGCTACCATTACGGGGTCAGTTCCTGCGAGGGCTGCAAGGTAAGTGAAGGGACGGTCCTGAATCGCCATCTTCTTCCCCGTTTCTGAGGTGGAGGGTTGCATTTCCCAATCGCCCACCCTCTTGGCCTCCACAGTACACATCCTGAGTTCAGGCAGGCATCATGACTCCTGTCTCTGTTCAGCTAGGAGGGTGTGGTTGGCTACTTCACCCAGACCTCCTTCCTCTGGCAAAGAATGTTACAGCAGGGAATTCCAAGTTGCCGCGTGCCAACACCCAAAGCAGATTATGCAAGCAAGATGAAATGTGCAAAACAAGCAAATGTATACTGATTTGCATCCTTCAGTCCACTGGTGGAATCTGAAGTTTGTTTGCTGCAGAAAATTCCACCTACGTTTTCAGCACAGAAATCTACAAGGCCTTTGAATAATATCAGAGAGCTGAGCTGTTGAAGGCCACCCAGATTTTCTGACCAGCCAAGGGTTTCTGAGGTCAGTAGCTGGATTGTAAGGGTGCACTTAACATATCTGCATAATTCCAGGCAGAAACTGGATGTCCTCCCAGATGTGTTGGATTTCACTTTGGAGTATTGGCACTATTTTTTTTTTAATACCTTCAAATTAGTGCTGACTCCTGGCAATTGCCTGGACTAGTCCTGCAGTTTTCTTGGCAAGATTTCAGAGGTGGTTTGCCCCCTTGCCTCATTCCCAGAGCTGAGAGAGAATGACTGGCCCAAAGTCATTCAGCTGGCTTTGTGCCGAAGGTGGAACTAGAATTCACCATCTCGCTGTTTCTAGTCTGATGCTTTAACCACTACATCACATTGATAATCTAGTACTGTCACTGGAACAGGATAATTATATTTGTCTTCTTGTTGTTGGAACAGTTTGCACTGATCAGTTTCCAAGTATAGTCTCTAGGATCCTAATAATTAGCATCTTTAATACACTGTAATATTATTTCAGTAATATTTGGTAGTGCTTTTCTAAAACAGGCTGTGCGGTATAATCATCCCAGTACGGCAGATAGTTCCAAGGGAAAGTAGTTTGCCTAAACTCACCCAATTATGTGTCATAGTTAAAGAATTCTGAATATTGGATTCTGAACTTCCTGGATTCATGCTTTCTAGCTCCTATATCAGTGCTCAGCAACTCAGTGCTGTTCAAAAACCTTGGTCTACAATTGTTCATGAACTCCAGTATTTATTAATTCTGATTGGGGCCACTGGAGTTGCATTATAGGAAGTATATGGAAGGACCTGAATCAATGAAATTGCTGTCTTATAAAAGGGCCATGTAGCACCACACCCTCGCAGAGGTTTATCCTGCCTGAGCACGTTATGGAGGTGATGCGTGTGGGAGAAGACAGTACTAAGCAAGAATGGCTAATAATCTGGCCTACCATGAGACAGCTGGTCGCATT
Source organism: Arizona elegans (assembly GCA_022577455.1). Classification (NCBI taxonomy): domain Eukaryota; kingdom Metazoa; phylum Chordata; class Lepidosauria; order Squamata; family Colubridae; genus Arizona; species Arizona elegans. Next base: position 20,419,634 of record JAKOOJ010000003.1, read on the forward strand.
GTTGCAGATCATAATTCAGAACCCAAGATTTAATCAAATAGCGGACCATAAGGCTTTGTTGGTAAGAAATAAGATGTTCCATTCAAGAGTTGCTGAATTACAACATTCCAAAGCTCCAATGAGCCAGGCCAAATAAAAGGCATTGTGGGCACTGTAGTTCAAAATAGCCAGAGGATGCCTTTATCTTGCACTAAATAAACTTCTATAAACAGGAGCCCCCAAGTGAAACAGTGACTGGTTGCTCCTGCTGGGCTAAACCTGAATGTGCCTTGATTTGGGGAGAGTGTTCGGCATGAATGGAGTCAATATGGTTGATAAACTACGTTTACACTTTAATGGATTTTAAGGACCCAGTCAATTACTGTATTCAGTTCATTCAGGTGAACTGTGCTTAAAGCAAGCCATGATTTAGGACTGCTTGAACTGGCATTAGGAAAGAGTCTTGCTTGAGAGCATTGCTGTAAACTGCGTCCATGCCAGTCTTCCACCTCAAGCCTCCTGCTCACTTGTAACTCTTCTCTTATGATTTTTAGGGCTTCTTTCGCCGAAGTATTCAGAAAAACATGGTCTACACCTGCCACCGAGACAAGAACTGTCAGATTAACAAAGTTACTCGCAACCGCTGCCAGTATTGTCGCCTACAGAAGTGCTTTGAGGTTGGCATGTCCAAAGAAGGTGAGTCCTTCCATGAGAGTTTGAATGGTAAATCCCTTTTACAGGATCTTGTAACTTCCATATCTGTAAAACATCAAATCTCAGTATTTGTAGAGACCACAAAGAACCAGCCAGTTTTGGGAAGGCTGGTTTATAACTTCTTGGGGTTGGTACAAAGCTAATGCTAAAGGGTTTACCCCTGTTAAATATTGCTGAGATGCACACAATGTAGGTGTAAGCTGAATAAAATCCTGAGAGTGAGACATAGTAAGGCTTAACTGCAAGCTACTACCCTGGAAATATATAGCTGAAGATGGGCTCCAACACGAGTCCGAAAGCTTGGAAGATGAAACTTCTGGTCCAGGGGTGGATTCTACTTACCTTTACTACCGGTTCGCAGCGGGACCGCGTGCATGCACAGAAGCATTTTGATGACGTCAGTGTCGGTGGGCGGAGCCTCCCGCCAGTTTTACTACTGGTTCTATAGAACCGGTGCAAACCGGGGGAAACCCACCACTGCTCTGGTTCCAGTGACCGACCCAGATTAGATCCTGCAACATTATCCTGGGACACATATATTCTCCTTTCTTCGTTATAAAGCTACTGTATGTTTCTACTTCTGAAAGAAATGGCTTTTGAAAGCGGGAATCTAAAAGCTTAAACGGAAGCAGCAGGAACATTTCAGTGCTTAGAATCAAATAGGGCATAAAAGAGACCAAGATAGCAATAGCAATAACATTTAGACTTATATACTGCTTCACAGTGCTTTACAGCCGTCTCTAAGCAGTTTACAAAGTCAGCTTATTGCCCCCAATAATCTGGGTCCTCATTTTACCGACCTCAAGGTGGAAGACTGTGTCAACCTTGAGCCAGTCAGAATCGAACTGCTGAACTGGTGGCAGCTGGCAGTCAGCAGAAGTAGCCTGTAATACCACATTCTAATCACTGCACCATCACGGCTCTATAGATTGGAAAATAGAAAGTTAAACTGCTGGTGTTCCTCAGACCAGTGGTTTCTCCAGTCCAACATTCATTTTTCTACCTATAGAACTGTCTATAGAGCCATGGTGGCGCAGTGGTTAGAATGCAGTACTGTAGGTTACTTCTGCTGACTGCCAGCAGTTCAGCAGTTCGAGTCTCACCAGCTTGTTGGAGGCAATAGGCTGATCCTGTAAACCACTTAGAGAGGGCTATAAAACACTGTGAAGTGGTATATAAGTCTAAGTGCTATTGCTATTGCTATTGCTGCCATGACTATCCAGATGCCGGTTGGAAACTTGCAGATTGGGAGACCATAAATGATAGCAAAGGAGACTGGGATGGATCAACAAAGGAAAAAAAAGCAGGGAAGGATGTGGATTTTTAGAGCAGAGTTTCTCAACCCTGTTGACTTTAAGACGTATGGACTTCAACTCCCAGAATTCTCTAGCCAGCATGCTGGCTGAAGAATTCTGGGAGTTGAAGTCCACACATCTTAAAGTCACCAAGGTTGAGAAACAACTGCCTTAGAGCAATCACTATGCATTACTTGACCTGACCACATCTGCTTTGGAAACTAAAAGTTTTTTTGAGTTTTTTCCCATTATATGACCTTTCTTGCCATAGTTGTTGAGCGAATCACCGCACTTGTTAAGTCAGTAACACTGTTGTTAAGTGAATCTGGGACACTGCAACCGTCATAAATATGAGTTAGTTGCCAAGCATGAGAATTTTGATCACGTAGAAGCTGCAATGGTCATAAGTGTGAAAAATGGTCATAAATCAGGGTTTTTTCCAGTACTGTTGTAACTTCGAACAATCACTAAATTTACGGTTGTCACTTGAAGACACTTCGTATAGGGACTATACTTACTTAATTGCTTCATATATCCCTTGTAGATATTCCATAAATATTCATTTAAATGTTTATTGCTATGCCTAAGCATATTTTTTTTAATGTTCCTTCAGGACATGGACATAAACTATTTAACACAATATGACAGGCACTAGTGTGTCCAACAGCAAACCATATCTATGTGCAAACATATACAGATGTAATTAGAGGTGCACATTTATTTCATATATTCCAAGGCCTAAAATCACATTATTTTAAATAACATCTTGTGCATCTGATTCTCCTGCAGGGTTGCTCTGCTGGCCAGCATAGCTTTACTCACAATGTGTAGGATACCCAATTTTTATGCTTATTAGCAAAAGCCATGTTGGTGCGATTCAGTCATAGACGCACCTAAGAGAATTCACACAAATTTTTCCCAGGGATCTTTGGTTCCTCCTGGGCAGCCATCTGCTTTTTGTATCTGGTTTCTCCATAACATACTTTTCTTCTATGGCGCTGCTTTCAAATGGATTTTCCCTTGCACAAAAATGCTGCAAACTGAAAAGACACATGTGGCTTTTCAGAAACAATCGTCGATGATTGCAATTTTCCCCTTCTGGATGGGGTGGGAAGAGCTAAGAAAGCAACAATCCATATTGATATTCCGTAATGGTTAGGGAGCAGGGACTTCGGGTGTGGGGGAAATAATTCCACACACACACCAAATCATGGAGGAGCCACAAACAAACCAGCATCCCTTGGAGGCCAAATCTGAGTGCTCTGCTGCCCCTTTAAGAGGGCTGTCAAACACCCGGCCTTTTCAAAGACAGAGTGCCTCTCAGCGGCTGTTGCTTTTACTCCCAACTGCTTAGGCACGTCTTTGCCCTGGCCTTAGTCAGGACTCACATTAATCATTGCCTCTTTAAGAGCCCCTAATTAGGAACGTCTAGGTCTCCAAACCTGGCGATTTATTTCCGAGGGCCTGTCACTTTAAAGGGAGAGGGGGGGAGGGAGGGAGAGGGAGAGAGAGAGAGAGAGGATGGGGCCAGGGGAGCGTGGTGTCAAGGGTGGGGGAAACTACGAAGAAGAATGTTATCCCGATGGGTTGTCACTGCAGAGACAGGAAACGGATGGCCGAAGGGATCTGAGCCAGCCCAGGCCTTTTCCCCTTTCCCTCTGTATCCCATGTAGGGCTCAGATGGGGCTTGGGACCACGGGATGGGACACGGCTCCCTGCTAAAATAGATTGCATTCTCTGAAACCGTGTGGCCTGCCATACCTTTCGTTAAAAGAGAGAGAGAGAGAGAGAGAGGAAAAAAAGACTAGCTAGAGGGAGAGATTGGGGGAGAGCTTCCCCTAAGGCGGTGGAGTGGTGTTGTCTGCATGCAAAGCCCCCCTCCAGAGAGCAGTTTGCCTGGACTGGCAGCCTCTCCCCCCCACCCGCTCCACTCCTCCCCCCCCCCCCCAGTATTGTGCTGACTGCGGCTATAAGTGTATATCCTGCCGATTGGCGTATCCTGTTCCCAGATCCCTGGCGCTTTATCCAGGGGTGAACAGGAAGGGCAGCCTGAGAAGGCTCAGGCCGACGAGAGTGCACACGCAACCCAGGGCGCTCAGCGAGGAAGGAGCACTGGCAGGATTCAGAAGAAGGGGAAGGAGGGTACTCCAGTTGAGAAGAGGCAGGGAGGAGAGGGCAAAACATCCCTACGCGCCAATGCAGAAGAAGCCCTCTCTGGATGCCTTCTCCAGAGGCCATTAGATCCAGGCTTCTTCTTTTGAGATTTTGCAGCTAGCAGGGACAGCAACACAGAAACTGTCCCCCTTTTGACACCCTGAAACCCAGTTCATTGGAGGAGCTGTAGATAGCCTTGGATAGAGGCCAGACAAATGGCTGCTTATTGCCTTCCTGTTCAAGGAAGGTATCCATATGACCACCGTGCCTTTAAATGCCCTTTTAAGACAGCTCGTGTCACTGCAGAAATTGGATTAAAATCCCTGCCCTTCTCATAACCGTGCACAGAATGGCTAAGAATACATTCCTATCTGTTTTTAATTCAAATGCAAGTCCTATTTCATTCATGAGATTTATTCTTAGGGCATCGTGCACACTGGAGGCATTATAGGACTGTCCTGTACAATGCTGTTTAATCATTCGATTCGTATTTTTAAAAGTAGCACGAAGAGTAGATTAGTTATGCATCTTTGCCTCTTGTTCTGTCAGTGGCATTGAGGTTGCAACATAAAACTTCCCCCATTAGCAGCTCTTTCTGGACAGAAACCCAATATCTAATTAAAATATAATAGGATAGGTAAAATATTTCCAAGTAGTTAATAACTTGGAAATATTTTGAATAATTCCAAACAGTTTTGGTAAAATGCTTGTAGAGTCTAAACTCAAGCATTGCAATGCTCTTATGCCATTTGGGATACTTGCTATGTTTTCTGGCAAATTAGTAATTACTATCAGTTTCCCAATTATGGGTTTGACTTAATTCATGTTTGTTGTTCTCTTTCTCTTTCCTCTCCAGCAGTGTGGGAGAGGTAAGTTTAAAATTATCACCAGAGACTGTTTATTTTAGGTATCCCTCACTATTTTTGCATGATGGAACCTGAGGCAATTTCTAAGCAAACACTCATCAGTTGCGTTCACATGGCATGCTTAACCAGAGCTCTTACATATCTAAATGCTGTATTCCTAAAGCATCCTCAGCATGGTTAATCTTAACCTGGTTAGATTTTGTGTTGTGTGAACCCAGCTGTTTTGGTTAGTGATTTTTTGTAGTGTGCAAATCCCCAAAAATGGTTGATCTAATTAAGCAAATTACAAATTATATTAACCCAACCATTCAGGTGCAATTGGCTTGAATGATAGTTAAAGTAACCATGCTTAATCAGCGAAAGCAATGGTTTTTTAAATCATGAGAACAATTCCATTTGATTCTGCATTGGTCAAATTCCACCTTTATTGTGGCTAGGTTAAACAAAATCTGACTCAGTGTGTGGAGAGATCAAAACAAGCTCAGATGAAATGCTGTAAGATGGACTTGCTAATTGCCAAAAATAGATGGGATCACATACTCCACTCCCTGCAAAGGAGTAGATCCACAATTTGGGTTCCTTCTAGACTTATGATTCTTGTTAGAGACAATGTCTGGGTAGGCTTTGTCCAGCATTGGCTGGTGATTTGATTGCTGATTGATGGTTTATACCCCAACATTTGTATGGAAGTTCAAAACAGCTTATGTAGTGCACTTTTCTCCTGTTTCTTTCCTTCAACTTATTTGGGTAATTGGATGTCAACTAGGAAACCAAAATTATGAATGCCAATATTACCTTTATTACAGTAAAAGGTTAACAAAATGTTGGAAGACTAAATATACTGATCTCCACCCTCCCTTTATCTTTGTGAGAACTGGAGAGGATCTTCTCTGAGACATTTTTTTTTTTCAAATTATTTTTCTGTGCCGGAATCAGATTTTTTTTATCAGATTGTTGTTTTGGTTGTGGCTCTTCCGCCTCAAAGTTCCTCAAAGTTATTTTTTCAGGACTACCTCTGAAGACAAATCATGAACTTTAATTGGCTCTAAGTGTAATGGCTCTTCTACTAGGCATTGATAGAAGATAAGAGAGTCAGGAAAGACTGGTGCTGTAGTTGCAGTATAGGTTACTGATTTGTTTCTAGGCCTAATTCAAAGTGCTGATTATCATTAATGCCCCACATAGTTTGTGTTACATGTACCTGCAGGATCATCTCAGCTATTAGATTTGGCACGTCCCACATATTCTTCTAAGGAGGGCTTGTTGAGGGTCTCCAACCAATTTGAGTTTGACAACACTACTCAGTTTTTGCCATCACACAGCGGAACCTCTTGCCACAAAGTACAGAATGCCCTGAAACTCCTACTTGTAGGATGCTACTTAAGGTTGGATTTGTCTTGCTTGACTCTGCAGACATGGAATAAGCTATATCTAGGGTGAGGAGAAATTAACAAACTACCTTGCAGGTTATTTTTTAATGAACTTTGTTCAGTCAGTGGATCCACGTGATCAAATATGAGTTTTGTCCTGCCATTGGAGAAACTCTGACCTTGGTTATATTGTTCCACACTGGAGAAAGCAACAGCTCTATTTATTGGGTGAACTGACATACAGCAATCCTTCCCCAACCTCTCTAACATCCCCATGGCTCTCTATCCAGCCCTTTAGTTGGTCCTTCTGACTGAGCACCATTCTCAGAACAATTCTGTGATTGTGTTTTTGGGATTGCAGAATTTACCGCATGGCTTGGAGGTTAGGGAGATGTGGAGTCTGGAATCTCAAACCTATGATTAGGCTGAAAAAGAGAAAGAAAAGAGCATGGCATGGGGTAATTGATAAGGGGTTGGATGTTTTTTCTGTAGTCCAAGGTATAGTGATGGGAGAAGCTACATTTGTTAAAATTCTCCCTGAGGAGCACTGTTTAGAGTAACCTCAAGGGTCAAGCAACGCTAGAAGGATGGTAAAGTGACTATGAGTCTGACATGAAGGACTGCTGCATTTGGGCAGAGCTGTTTGCATGCAGACAATCCCAGTTTAAATTCCTGAGCTCTCCCATTTCAAAAAAAAAAGGCTCAGAGAGGTCATGGGAAAGATTATCTGGTCGAAATCCTGGAGAACTGCTGCTTGATGGACAAATAGTCTGAGGTAGTATAGAGTACAATAATACTTTTGGGAGGAGAATAGAGAGCATACCTCAGTCTGTTTACTCTCATACCACCCTACCCAAGGCATGAACATCTGCTGGTAACTGAGTTTGTGTTTTTTTTTTAAACGGCATTCCCTCATCAAGTTGTTTTTGTTTCATTCCCAGCCGAGCCGTTCCAGTTTTAAAATAGTGTTTTCCCTCTTCTCCGGACACAGTTTTTGAGATGGATGTGCTCTGGCATGCTTCATCAATGAAAGACTTGCTGATGGAGAGGGATGGGCCCAGCTTCCATACACCCGTGTAGGCTGCTATGTTTGTTGGCAGCGCAAAGGATGGCAATCCTCCCACAGCCTCCCTTTGCAGGCTCTTCCTCATCCAGTTGATGGAGACTGACCTCATGGCTGTTTTGGCCAGGGGCTGCAAAAGAGACAAGAAATTTGTCATTGGGAGAGGCATTTGCCCACAGAGTGCTTGATTGGCACATGTCAAAGTGACTATCAGACCGTATTTGGGCTCCTTACAAACAGGAGCTTGATACTCTTTTGAAAGACACTTAGACCTGTTTTTTTTTTAAAAAAAAAACCAGGGTCAATATTTTGCACTAATTCTGTGCCCCCCCAGAAGGTTTCTTTAAACTAGAAAGAAAGAACCATATTCTGCAATTTGATAGCAATCGCACTTGACTTATATACCGCTTCACAGAGCTTTACAGCCCTAAGTGGTTTACAGAGTCAGCATATTGTCCCTAACAACAATCTGGGTCCTCATTTTACCCACCTCGGAAGGATGGAAGATTGAGTCAACCTTGAGCCAGTGAGGATCGAACCCCCGGCACCCCTGCAATACTGCATTCTGACCACTGCGGCACCAGGGCTCTTGATGTTGCCGATTCCATCACAACCAGGCACATTATAGGTTCTCTGCTGATTGTGCAAAGAAGGGACTTTTGGTTTTGGTGGTTGGACTTTGTAGTGTTTTTATTATTGGAGATGAGGAGATGGCCATCACTTTAGGGTCTATGACAATTCGCCACGGCCAACTCACCAAAACCAACTTGCCACAGCCAACTCATCGCAGGATAACTTGCTGTGGGACAAGAGTTACACTAACATCAAAGAAATGGTGGGATAGAATCATTAAAGAAAGGATGCAAAAGGAGAAACAGAATAAAATGTGAAATGGCAGAATTTAAATATTTTTATTTATTTTAAATAATTAAATAGAATTGTTACATTGTCCCGCAATGAGTTGTCCTATGGTGTGTTGGCCGTGATGAGTTGGCTGCGATGAGTTGGCTCTAGCTAGTTGTCCCATTCCCTCACTTTATTCCCTGCATTCTAGCTCTAGGTGCATCCATGGGCTATATCCAGGTTTTCTTTGCCAGAAAGGCAGAAGGGGACTCATTGCCAATACTGCTATTTCTGTAAATTGAGGCTGGAGTTAGCTTGTCAGTCATTTCCTCCTGCTGCATCCCATAATCTTCTCTGGGCCAGTTTCTCAACACTATCTAGGAATTTGTTTTCCCAAAATAGCCAGGCAGACACCCACCCACCCTGTACCTGTTGGGCAATTTGACAGGTGGCTAAGCATACCATTCCAGACCATGCACCCGGACTTGCCCAAATCCACTCTGTCCCATATTAGGAAAAGTGATTAATGGTTGTTTTCCTGCTGCTCTAAGTCAGAAGGGAAAGTTGTCCCATTAATACCGTAAGGGAAGCAACAGTTGCCATCCTTGTAACCACAGCAGATTCAGACTCAGCAATCAGAGGAACCAATTTGAAGCTGTTATTCTTTTCTTTTCATCAGAAAGACAAGCAGAGTACATTTAAATGCAGCAGTCTGCCTGTTCCTTTAGAGGTTCATACCAGGGGTGAAATCCAGCAGGTTCTGACAGGTTCTGAAGAACCGGTAGCGGAAATTTTGAGTAGATCAGAGAACCTCAAATGCCACCTCTGGCTGGCCCCAGAGTGGGGTGGGAATGGAGATTTTGCAATATCCTTCCCCCAGGAGTGGGGAGGGAATGGGGATTTTGCAGTATCCTTCCCCTGCCATGCCCACCAAGCCACACCACGGCCACCAAGCCATGCCCATAGAACCAGTAGTAAAAAAATTTGGATTTCACCACTGGTTCAAACTATCAGCTGTCTTCATTGTCTCTAACCCTTTGTTGTCATTTAGCGGTTCCCCGGATTTTTACAGCCCAGATATGATAATCTTAAACAAAGCAATACAGCAGTTGAGGCTTAAGAGAGAAGGTCAGTCTGTAGGAGGAAAAAAAAACCAAAGAGTTGGCAAGCCGTCTGAAGATATTTTGTAGGAGGATCATCAGGCCACTTTGTGCCCTCCAGATGTTTTGGATTATGGCTCCCACAAATCTTGCCAATGGCTTTGCTGGCTGGATCTGATGGGAATTGAAGTTCAAAGCAGCCACAGAGTAGTACTCTGGGTTGCCTTTCTCCTGCTTTCATTTCCTTCAAAGAGGTGGAAGATCTGGATTGTAGGCATTACTCTGGGGTCTTCTGGGGAAGAGAGGTCTTAGAACAGCAGTCCCCAATCTTCATGGACCGGCAACAGTAGCGGTGGCAGAGAGGGAATGGTTTTGCATGTGCAACCTAGCTCCTGCGCATGCACAAATGAAGCTTCGCGCACTCATCCACTGCTTGTACTACCCGGTTCCCAATGGGTCAAGGATCGATACCAGTCAGTAGCCCAGGGATTGTGGGGACTGCTGTCTTAAGAGTCTATCCAGTATTTCCATTTCTACTGTATTGTCTAAGTCAATGGTAACATTTCAGCCGTTTCCCTCCATGGTCTTTTCTGGAGATATACCATAAATTAAAACCTTCCCTTGAAGGAAATTGATATGGTCAATTAAAAATATCCTTTTCCATCACTTTTGCTCTCTCTCTCCTCTTTCAGCTGTGAGGAATGACCGCAATAAGAAGAAAAAAGATGTGAAAGAGGAAGTGGTGGTAGATAGCTACGAAATGACACCTGAACTGGAAGAGCTCATCCAGAAGGTCAGCAAAGCTCATCAGGAAACCTTCCCATCTCTTTGCCAGTTGGGCAAATATACCACGGTAATGACTGCAACCTACTCTTTTGCGAACGTAATCACTCTAAAGTGCAGGGCGCATTAGAAGGCTCTGGGTACTTCTAGCCTTGGCTGAACCCACAGAGTCACGTCTGAGTTGTGGGACTTAATGTTTTGTTTCGCAGCACATTATGCTGTGAAACCACAAAATGAAAGCCTCCTGGGTTGTATGTTTTCCTCCCCATCCTCTGCTAAGCCACAAGGAGGAATTTGGAAGCTTTGCTTCTATCTTATACCACCACAACATGCTTTGTCATCAGAAATCTGAACAAACCTGTTAATTTTAACTCTAGTTAGTTTAAAACTTGATAAAAGGCAGCCATGGAGATAGGACAATGGTCAGAATAGCAAGACAAAAGGAAAAAGGGAAACCATATCCAAAGATCAAGCACTATTTCTTATTTGTCCAAGATTAATCAATAATCTATACATGCATACCCGTCCCATCATGCTGATCCCTTTCAGCAATGTTTTGCAGAACATGAGTTGCAAAGATTAAGAAATAGTGAGTCAAATAAATTAAAGGCATGCCCATACAATATTCCATACCCAGACTTTTGTTTTGTAAATTCTCAGCTTTCTCTTTTGAAGAATCTTGTCAGTTCCATTTCAGCCAACTTTTTCACTTTCTTTTCCTCTCAAACTGTTTTGCTCCCTTCATAATCTTGCAATTTTTTCAATTCCATCCATATTGCTCCCTTTTTGTTACAAGCCACCTCAATGTACTTTTTTCATATTGCTCTCTCACTTTTGTATTCAAATTACATTCATTTAGTATTCATTTATTCTTGACCTCATTGTTTCTGGTTTCAACACACGCATTTCTTAGAGTCCTCACTTCCTTTTTATTTTCTCCTGATAGGGCCTAGTCTCATATAATGAAGTAGACAAAACATAGCCATATATAACAAAGCCTCAGTTGAATACACCATTTGAGGGAAATAGTGTCTGCTAAATCTGAATGTCTGTTAAATCCAAATTGATGTAATTGATGTGTACATAATACATAATTTACACGTAAAGTTGCGTGCCATTTGGGTAATTGTAATCATTTGTGTACTTATGCATGCAAATGACATAAAATATCATTTATCCAGACAAATCACAGGAATAATGTATTTATGCCTTATTTTGAAGGTGAAATTTAAATGCAAAATTGATCCTTTGGCTCTTAAGTTCATTAAATAAAGATCTATTAAATTACTATACATAGCCATTCTCATTGTCACAGAGCATTTATTTTTCACAGAACATTTATTTCTCATAGCATATCACATGTTGTCACCTTTCCTTTATATTTACACTTAAAATTTATGTCTTTCTGTCTCATCAATTTTTCTGTCTTCACCAAAAACTTCACTAAGGTACATGACTTCATCTGCTTGTTTTTTGCCATATATGTAACTTGCAACCATTCATTCCATTTTTTCCCTATCACACATAAATACCTTCATCTTTGACAGATTAATTTTCAAATCCATACTTCTCATAACATCATACAAACTGTCTAAAGTTCATGACAAATCATTATGGTTCTCACTAAAATATGGTATTATCTGCTTTAAAAAATACACAGTTATATTCCCACTCAGTTCTTATTTAAGTCCATCACAATTCCTTATACATTTATCCATAAATCCATTAAACAACAAAGGAAACATTACAAAGCCTTGTCATAGTCCCTGCTCAATGTGAACCAATTGCTAAAAATCCCACTTATTTTCATGAATTCTTTGTTTCCTTCACAGCTTTTTCAGTAACCAACCTTCCACTCCATGCAAAACCATCTATAATTCAAACTTCTTCCCTTCAACATATAAAACTTTCACTTCAAGCAACCCGGTTAAGAGAATATCTGATACAACAGAACATAGTAGTCCAATTTTATTAATTATTAATTAATAATTATTAAGGCTATTAATAGTAGATATTACAATTAAGTGAGAATATACTGATCTAGCGATGGGGCAGCTGCGACCTCTCTGGATGGCTAAGATGCCAACTCACATTAGTCCAGCCAGTGAGAAAAGTGAAGTGAAAAGCAGCACTGGAGTCATAGTCCAAAACCTTAAGGATCACGGTGTCCCCATCCCATATGTGGGAATTCCTAAATCTTCTCATGAACTAAGCTTAAATGCACAACTTGTCATTTGCTTTGTCAATTTGCAATAAAGATGATACTGTCACTTTTCTTCAACATTGTTGCTGTTATGGATTGTTTAGAGTTATTATTTTAAGAAGAAAGATAAATGGAAGGAGAGAAAAAGGTGGGGAAGACAACAGAGAAAAATGTCCACAGAGTTAAGAAAAAAAATATATCTTTGTTCTTTTTGGAGGCTAAAACCAGCTTCTGCAGTATTCATTGTCTCAACAGCATTTTTCAACACAGGGCTCAATCTGTTGGCTGCATCTTGGGACTGCAACTCCCATAATTCTTATACAATAATGGAAATCCTGGGGATTCCCAAGCTACTTGTAGCCGCTAAGCTGGAGGAGACCACTTGGCAGGGCAGAACAGGAATGCTGGCTTCTGGAGTAACGTTGACTTGTGTTTGTTCCCAGGGAGGGACATGAGGTGTGGAGAAAGAGAAAGCAACTTGTAATGCCTGACTTCTCTTTTCTTCCAGAACTCCAGTGCTGATCACCGAATACAGCTGGACCTGGGTCTATGGGACAAATTCAGCGAACTAGCCACCAAATGCATCATCAAGATAGTAGAGTTTGCCAAACGCCTTCCCGGCTTTACCACCCTCAGCATTGCTGACCAAATTACTTTACTGAAGGCAGCATGCTTGGACATCCTGGTGAGGGACAGAGCTGTAGACCTTTGGAGTGGGGGGGTCAGGAAGCTTGGTGTGGCCTGCATGCAGCGGTGAGCTTCAAAACTTTTAGCAAGGGATTCTCTGCCTGGTTGCTGGGCGGGTGTGGCCATGGTGGGCATGGCCCAGTCGGCCTCCTGCACCACAGTGGGGAACCGTTTTTGCCCTTCCCGGTCTCCAGAGGCTTTTCTCAAACCTCTGGGAGGACAAAAATGGTCTCCCCAGGCTCTGGAGGCCAGAAATGGGCCTCCCGAACTGCCGATAGGCCCGTTTTTTGCCCTCCCTGAGCCTCCACGCACAACTTGCACTTACCTGCATCCAAAATGGGCTGTATGGGGACTCCTGGAAGGGGCGGGGCAGGGTAGCTGGGACCAGCCAGGAGTGAGATTTGGGGGTTCTCCGAACTACACAGAATCTTAGCTAGAGGTTCTCCCGAACCCCCAGCAGCCCACTCCGGCCTCCATAGACATCGAGTGGGTATACATTCGGCCTTAAACACAGCAAGAGGATTTTTATTTTTTTTACATGATCAAGGTTCCAAGGTGACCCCCAAAGTAGCAGTATGTCTAAGTAATGCTCACTGAATAATTCATGCATCTGTGAATGCTGGGAAGAGCCAGGCAGAAGCATGAGAAGATCTACCCCTCAACAGTTTTCTTTCTTTTTCTTTTTTTGAGGACAAGAATTTTTGCTTAGCTTTGGTTACTGAGGTTTTGCTGGGCATTTTCCAAACATATATTTGTAGGAGGAAAGGCCAACATTTATTGGAAAGGCTGATGTTCTCAGGAAACTGCATTTTGAACGGTGAAAATGTTTCAAAACACGTATGGAGCCCAAAGAGTTTCTTTATTGGATGTTATAGGAATACCAGAAATAAACAAGAGGGGGGAAAAACAAAGTTGGTTTCCCTAAAATGTATTTCTCCAGTGACTTTATTTCTGTCCTCTCCACCCTCCGCAGATGCTCCGTATTTGTATCCGCTACACTCCAGAACAAGACACAATGACCTTTTCAGATGGGCTGACCTTGAACCGTACCCAGATGCATAATGCTGGCTTTGGGCCCCTCACTGACTTGGTTTTTGCCTTTGCTGGGCAATTGCTTCCCCTCGAAATGGATGACACCGAGACGGGCCTGCTCAGCGCGATCTGCCTCATCTGTGGAGGTAATACTTCGAGTGCAGCTCCAGCATCCCTCGTCTTTTCCATATCAGCTTGGATCGAATAGAAACCTCACTTTGGAGAAGAATGCTCTGAACTTCCCCTGGGGAACTTCAGAAGAGAGGCAGAGGCTTCAGCTGTGGTCACCTTCAGGGATGGGATTCTACTGGTTTGGACCGGTTCGAGCAAACTGGTAGCTGCGACGATCAGATGGGCCTACCCACCCGCCCGCGCTATTTTCCTACCTTTATCTTCGCAGGTGATTCGCGCAGCAGAGCAGATTGCTGCGCCTCAGCTGTGTTTCTCCAAAGAAATGCGGAAGTAGAGATTTCTTCAAACTGCACAGGCGCACACAGCGCTTGTCAGTTGGCATGCGCACAACAGCGCACGGTCACCAAACCGGTTGTTAAAACAGGAGGGTCCCACAACTGGTCAGCTTCTTTTCTTCATAGGCAGGGGGAATGCAGTGCAAGTGCAAGAGACCTAAAACAAAGTGGAGAGAACAATGTCCTACTCTTGCAATTGGGGAAAACGGGAATATTGTCTGTTTGCACACATACATACAGATACACACCTTAACTTGTAAGGCATTTGCTGAGAAGACAAGTCTGCTTTTCAATTAATCTCTCATAATTACCATATTAGCCAGTCACAGTATCAAATTCTAAAGAGGGGAAAATTGAATCACATGGCACAAAATATATCCTAGAGCCGTGATGGCGAACCTATGGCAAGCGTGCCACAGGTGGCACGCGTAGCCATATTGGTGGGCCCGCAAACTCAGCTCCGGCGTACACAGGCCTTCTGGGCCCATCAGAAGTAGGGAAACAGGCTGTTCCTGCCTCTGGAGGGCCTCAGGGGGTGGTGGGGAAGGCCCGTTTTACTCTCTCCCCAGGCTCCAGAGCCTTTCTAGGAGCTTGGGAAGGCCAGAAACGGCCGTTTGCCAACTTCTGATGGGACTGGAAGGCCCGTTTTTTTGCTCTCCCCAGCCTCCAGAGCATTTCTAGGAGCCTAGGGAGGGCAAAAACGGCCTTCCCACTGCCCTGGAGGCCCTCCGGAGGCCGGAAATGGCCCGTTTGCCAACTTGCAGTGGGAGCGGAAGTCGGCAAGCAGGCCATTTCCAGCCTCCGGAGGGCTTCCAGGGGTGGGTGGGTGGGGAAGGTGGTTTCCCCCCCCCCCCCAAGCTCCTAGAAAGGCTCTGTAGCCTGGGGAGAGAGAAAAACAGGCTTACCCGGCCCACCGTGCCATCACGTGCCAGGAGTGGGGAGGAGCAGGGGGGTCATGCGCGCATGCACGGGGGCGTGGCGTATAGAATTATGAGTGGGCACGCATGACACCCCCCCCCTCCTGGCACGGGATGGCAAAAAGATTAGCCATCACTGTCCTAGAGCATCACCATAGCTCTGTAGAAAAAACATTGGACTGGATCTAAAGGTGCTTTTTTTTAAGAGACAACTGGACTTTCTGGTTTTTCTTTGAAGATGTTTCGCTTCGACATTGCCCACCATCCAGTCAGAGCTGAAGAAGCTTCTTGGATGAGAAGTGAAACATCTTCAAAGAAAAACCAGTTGCCTCTTGAAAAAGCACCTTTGGGACAACCATGACCTGGATGACTGAGAATCTCCATAGACATTGGAGTGGACCACTGTAAAGTCTAAAGACTAAAGACTAGTAGCAATTAAAATGAAATAATTTCTAAATTAAAAGTAGGAGGGAAAGTTATGTGCCCTAGACAAAGTATATATGATTACACAAACAGAGTTCTGTTCTTTCATATTTTTTTCTATAAGGTTTCATTTATCTTGATGATAGAGAATTTGCTTTAGAAATTTATTTCATGGGTGAAGGTAGTTGATCATGAACAGATAAGCTTTGAAAGATGTTATGATGAAGTGGTGTGCGGGCACGCATGTGAATAGGCTGTGTTTTATTATACAGTCACTTCTACCTTACCTTCAATGCCCTTCAATCTAGTCTCTGGGGAAGACATTACTAAGAAGTCCTCTCATAAGATGTTTTCAAGAGCAGTGCTACAATTCATCTACAGAGGTCTGCCTTTGAAAATGTATTGGAGAAAATTTCTCTGTCCCCTTGAGAAATTATCTGTGCAGTTTCTCTCCTCATGGACTAGATCAGGGGTCAGCAACCCACAGCTCTGGAGCCTCATGTGGCTATTTCATCCCTCTGCTGCGGCTCCCTGTTGCTGGTCGGCTCCACAATTGATAGGGCTTTCAGTTAGGACAGGTAGAGGAAAAAGGATGCTGCGCTAGGAGGAGACTTTATGATGGGAGAACCGGACTTCCGGTCGACTCCAGAATTGAATGGGGGCTTCCAGTTAGGACCTTTGTGGCTCCTTGAGTGTTTAAGGTTGCCGACCCCTGGACTAGATGGAGCAGAAAAGCCAGCTTTCTTTCTTTCTTTCTTTCTTTCTTTCTTTCTTTCTTTCTTTCTTTCTTTCTTTCTTTCTTTCTTTCTTTCTTTCTTTCTTTCTTTCTTTCTTTCTTTCTTTCTTTCCTGACACAATACTAGGATTCCATTCCCTCTTACAAAAGGGAGGGGAAAGGGGGGAAACTAGCATGTAATAACAAAAAGTAAATGACAATGAAGCTTGGTCAAGCAGAAACCCTATCAAAGAGGCTTCCTACTGCCTAATTGTTTTGATTTTTATTTTTTTTTTGCCCTGCAACCCATAAGGATTAAGAATGCTCATTTGGAGATGAAAACTGGTGTTCCGTGTATTCCGTGAAACAGTCACAAACCAGCCTAGACTGTTCAAAAGCAGCAGAACAAACACATCACAGTCTTTCTTTTTCCCCATAGATCGAATGGACCTGGAAGAGCCGGAAAAAGTAGATAAGTTGCAGGAACCATTATTGGAAGCACTGAAGATTTATGCGCGCCGACGTCGACCCAACAAGCCTTACATGTTTCCTCGCATGCTAATGAAAATTACTGACCTGCGGGGGATCAGTACCAAAGGTAAAACTGAATGTTCTCATCTGGGAGTGTAAGATCATTGGAGGTGGGTGGGAATATTTGGGGGTTTTGTCATGGGGCACTCCTGAAGCAGTCTCAAAATATGTCACTCTAGGATCCATAGACTTATGGTTGACGAGATGTAAATGGCTTCTGTTTTTAATTACTGTCACACTATTTGGCTTGCTGCGGTGTGGAGGAAGCCTACCGATCTGGTTGACTCTGCCTCTTGCTCATAGCCTGTCCTGTAATTGGTGGTCAATGGAAAGACTCTTCCAAAAGCTATGGAAAAAGGAGGAGTTGTCTGTAGCATTTAAAAAAAAAATTGATTTATATGCCGCCCTTCTCCGGAGACTCAGGGAGGCTTACAATGTGCTCAGCAATAGCCTTCATCCTTTTGTATATTTATACAAAGTCAGCTTATTGCCCCCACAACTGGGTCCTCAATTTACCTACCTTAGAAAGGATGGAAGGTTGACTTGAGCCTTGGTGAGATTCGAACCTGCAGTAATTGCAGGCAGCTGGTCTTAATAACAGGGTGCTTTAGACCATTGTACTATCCAGGCTCTTTCTAGAAGCATTTCTTCTAGAGCAGTGATGGCAAACCTTTTCGGCACCGAGTGCCCAAACTGGAACATGTGTGTGCGCGTGTGATCCAGAGCACCGGAAATCTGAAGACCAGCTGGCTGGTGTTCATGCGCATCCCGGCCGCCTGGTCTTTGGATTTCTGGCGCACGCATGTGCACCCACCAGCTGGTCTTTGGGTTTCTGGAGCTCCGGCACACGCGAAGACCAACTGGGGCACTGGAAACTAGAAGATCATCTGGCGATAGCTTGCATACCCACAGGGCTCTGCGCATCACCTCTGGCACACAAATAGGGAAATTATCATAAATCACTTTTTTCAGTGCTGCTGTAACTTTGGACAGTTACTAAATGAACTGTTGTAAGTTGAAGACTACCTGTAGTATCAATAAGAAACTTATGGCAACTGTCCATAATGAAAAATAATGCAGCCTCTCTCTCTTCCTGTGCAGCTTCATGGGAAAATTACCATCAACCAATGTTACCCATTTCCCTCTTCTGCTGTTCAACAGGTGCTGAACGGGCCATCACCTTGAAGATGGAGATCCCTGGTCCCATGCCACCACTCATCCGAGAGATGCTGGAAAATCCTGAAATGTTTGAAGATGAGTTGTCATCACAACCTCCAACTTCGGCAGAAGCTCCGAGCACTGAGGAGAGCCCAGCTGACACCAAAAGCCAAGAGGAGACCCCTTAGCACCTCAAGAAAGCCAGGATCTAGGCTGAGAAAGGCTGGGAGAAGATGGTTTTTCTGTGTCTCATCTCTGCCTTCCCATGGCCCATTTCCTCCTGGACACAGTTTTAGGCTTGCCTTTCCTGCTCTTGGCTCATCTGCCGGAGTCAGGCATCAGGACAGCAGTCAAGATGAGCAAGGAGGCAGCCGCAGCCTGTTCCCCTCTCCTCCTCTGTGTTTGGTGACGTGGGCTGGATGCCTTTTGCCTTAATCTTTTTCTTTGGGGCCTTGGATGTCTATTCAGAAGCCTTTTCTCCCAACCCCAGAGCTTTGCCAAAGCCCCCAGGTTGCCTGTCCAGCTGACTCGAGCAGCTTCAAGCCAAATGTTCAGAACCTGGGAAGTCCCAAAGGGGCTACAACTCGGAGGTCCCCCTTTTCAAAACGGGGTGAGTTCCACATGTGCAATTTCCCTCCCCATAAACTCTGAGCCTCTGAGAAAAAGGGGCACCCCAAGAGCCGACAGAGACTCTGTAATGAGTGGTTTCTTGGCTCCTCCTTCAACCCAGTCTAAAATCCACTTTGTCCTTCTGCCTTGCAAGCCAGGAACCCTGGCATCTGGGATGCTATTTATTCAAGAATCTGAAGACCAACAGAGGAACACAACAGCTTTTCCTCTCCCTATTGCACACAAGAGACCTTGGACCAATAATGTTGGGGAATGGAGGAGACAAAGGCAGGACTTCTACGTACGCATCCCTATACGTGTCGCCTTTAGAGTGTGCTTGTATTAAAAATCTGTCTCTGACGGATTCCGGCAAGCTATGCGAATTCTTGGGGGTGGGGGAGGGGCTCCTTTTGGTTACCTTTATAAAAATGCTATTGTGTTATTATCGCAGGGCAGAGAGTCGATCCCATAGTGGGATTTAGGGAGGGGCGGTGGTCCTTCCCACTGTCTCCCCATCCCAAGGCAGAGGTATAGCAGGATCGGGGTGGGTTGGGGGGGGTTGTATCTGTTGCTTGGGATGCTTATGACCCCGGTGCTAAGAATTTTGGGAAACGGACCCCAAAAGACACTAGATAACCAAAGATACCAGGCTGATATGGGGCAGTGGAGGGGGTGCAGAGTTACAGACTTGAACCTGTTTGCTGTCTCTCGCGGCCCTCCCACTTCTGCCCGCGTCAAGGAGAAGTCAGTCGGTCTCTAGGATGATAAAAGCAAGCCGGGTGGGTGGTCGGTCACGGCTTGCCTTAACTTGCCTTTACTTCTCTTTCTGCAGCACTTTGATGGAGCGAGAAGGACCACTTCTGCTCCAGGAAGCTTGATTTCCCTCCCCCAATGCCGGGAGGAGGAGCCATTTTTGCTCCTCTCTCACCAACTCCAGAGACGAAACTGCGAGTCCAGTCAAAGCTCTCTTCCTTATCGCTAGAGGGCAGAAGTCTCCTCGGCAAAGCCTCTCTTGCCGCCTTCAGCAATAGGAATTTGTAAAAACCCAAACACTACAAAGCTCGGGCAGGCGGGGAGGAGTTGTTATTATCAAGTAATTATTGCCCTCTGCTTAGTGCTTCGCCATTTCCAGCTTCTCTTCCATCTTGGCCTCCCTTTCTTCTCTTCCTCTGGGAAGCCTTCATTGGTGGGGGTGTGTGGAGAAAAGGAGAGAGGGGCGAGCTTTGCCTCTGGAAGAGGCTGCAGGGTGGATTAAAGTCAGCCATTGCCTTTTGCTCCCTCAGGCAGCTCAAGATGCTTTCTTTCCCTTTACTGGCCATGAGCAGGGCAACCCCTCAAGGAGGTTTTATTTATTGACTTATGTTTACACCAGGGAATGGGTAGTAAAGGGAGTTCGAGCTCGGCCCTCCGCCCCCCCCTTTGCAAGACCAAGTGTTGGCAGATTGCAGCGCACCAAGGAACAGAGCCTCCCGCTGAACAGTCTTCGGTTTTTTTCCCCCCTTTAAAATAAGCTGTCAAAATAAATACCCCGGGGGCCTTAAAATGGGGGGTCTGTTTGTGGTGGGGTGGGATAGAAAAGTAAAAAAAAAAAAAAAGGGTGAGGCCCTTCTTGGATGTTTACATAACCAGCTTTCCATGGTATTTTACAGGACTCTCCCCTGCCCCTGCACTCCCAGCTGTGCCGCAGAAGGGGGTGGGGGGTAGGGGGAACTTTTCTATTTTTACAAAATAAAGTGATGGAAAGTCAAAAGTCTCCTTCGAATGGTTTTCGTTTCTCATGTATTTCTATCTGCAAAGTTGACGAAATAAGCCCCCCACTTGAGCGCTTGCCAGGAGCTTTCAGAGGCGGATTCTTATCCTGCTGCCCCATTTTAGTAGCTGTTGGGTCACACACAGGTAGTCCTTGACTTAACAACCTTTCGTTTAGCGACTAGTTATAGCGAAGTTACTAGCGAAGTTACAGCGACACCGAAAAAGCGACTTACAACTGACGCAGCATGTATCAAAATTTGGGTGCTTGGCATCCAGCAAGTATTTTACATGCAACATCCCATGATCAACATTTGTGAGCTTCCCAGTCAGCTTCTGACAAGCAAAGTCAAAAAAGGCCACAAAACCAAGCAGGACTGACTTAACAACCCCTTTGCTTAGCAGCAAGAAATTTTGGTCCTAATTGTGGCCATAAATTGAGGACTAGCTGCAACTTTAATTTTTTTAAAAAATATTTCCGTTCTTGATATTCTTTTTCTGAAAAAAAGACACTTTTGGGTTTTGGCAAAACTGGTCCATAACAAACAATGGCTTCACTTTATGACTGCGACGTTCAGTTTATGACTCGGCGGTTAATCCACCGTCAAAAAGAAAGGTGAAATTGGGTTAGTCAAATGGGAAATCCATTATGACTTAGGACCATAATGATCAGCTCTAAAGTTGGGGAGGAGTTTGACACACCCATGTGCTGTGGAGAAGCAGGAGATGCATTTGCGCATTCTCGCCAAGAAAAGTTTCTGCTGCTTGTTACCACTGCACAAAAGCGGAATTATAGCAGAAAGATCTCTGCTCTTACACCCCTGCTTCGGTGACTATGAACAAAATTTAAGATGCCAATTCTTCTTAGCATGAGAACAACTTCTATCTCTGATAGAAACTCTCAGTAGGTGTTATATATATATAAAACTAGAGATATTTACTTAAAAGGCCAGTGAGATGAAAAGGGTATATATATACCAGAGGTGGGTTTCAGCAGGTTCTGACCAGTTCTGGAGAACCAGTAGCAGAAATTTTGAGTAGTTTGGAGAACTGGTAAATACCCACTCTGGCTGGCCCCGCCCCCATCTATTCTCTGCCTCCCGAGTCCCAACTGATCGGGAGGAAATGGGGATTTTGCAGTAACCTTCCCCTGGAGTGGGGAGGGAATGCAGATTTTACAGTATCCTTCCCCTGGAGTAGGGAGGGAATGGAGATTTTACAGTATCCTTCCCCTGGAGTGGGGAGGGAATGGAGATTTTACAGTATCCTTCCCCTGGAGTAGGGAGGGAATGGAGATTTTACAGTATCCTTCCCCTGGAGTAGGGAGGGAATGGAGATTTTACAGTATCCTTCCCCTGCCACGCCCACCAAGCCATACCATGCCCACCAAGCCACAGAATCGGTAGTAAAAAATTTTGAAACCCACTGCTGATATATATATACACACACACACTTCCATGAGAGTGAAAAGATTACAATTGTTACGCTCCTCCATCCAAAAATAGTGTTTTCTTATACGGTACAAACTTTCTCTTGCTTAAACGTATGAGCCTTGCTTAGGCGACAGCGTGTTGCCAATCTCAGTTGAACTCAAAATGCCATATAAGTTGAATGTGGTTATTGGTGGGATGGAGACCACTAGGAAATCCCTTGGTGTAGACTAGACTGGGAAATCAAAAAACATTCCTGACGATCCAGTTTCATACACTGTCAAGAGCATTATGTGGCCATGTCTAACAAATCACCAACTATTGAGGTCAACTTGAGAGTTTGGGGGGGGGCGGGGTTAATATTTAAAAAAACAAAAACAGTTCTATTTCATGTAGATCACCTCATTGTCTTTTAATGTTTACAACGTGCTTGAAAGGGAGACCAATATGGCGGCAACAACGTATAGACAGCATTGGGGAACAGAAACTGAAAACAGGACTTGCTAACACCACTGAGTTACTTCAAAAGGCAGAAGAGTTTTACACTGGATTCAGCTAGCCTTCCCAGATTTCCACTTGTATATTTTTTTAAAAAAAGACCCACCCACCCCACTGCCCATTAAGCTCTTGGACTATAACCTTTTCTCCTATCTGTATCCCATAATAAACACAAGATGCGAGCAGAATGGAAGTTAAATGTTGCTGGTAATTTTGCTCAATGACCCCCAGATGGCGCTCAGGCTTCTAGGATGGAAAAGAGCAACTCCAATTCCCCTGTCAATCACAGCCAATTTCTTCTTTACAGACATAATGTGAAGAATCTAATTTGTGCGTGCATGCACTGTTGCTGTAATTCAGTTTTCTACATATTAATCTGTTAGCCTTCTTAGTCCAAGTCCCATAGTGTGCTGTTTCTCTGGGTTCAGGCCTGGAGGCACCCTGGCAAGACAGTGCTCTTCAGGTTAAAGGATGAGATCAGAGGGAACCTCTAATTGGGACACCAGATCATTTTAAAAATAACTCAAACTTTCCAGCTGTTCTCATGTACGCAAAGCTATGGGTCATTGCCTAACTCCAATTGCCCGTGGATCTCATAATTATTCAGTGGAAAACCATGGTCTATAAATCACAGCAGTTGGATGCCTACAATATGGTAAACCACAATCGAACAAATAGCTTTAGGATTGAATCTATTGTGTGAATGCAGGTGCAAAATCTCCCTGGCTTCTCCCCAGTATGTATGTATGCAACAGTGGAGCAGGCTAAATTCATACAAAATGCTTAACAGATTAGGAGCTGATATGACATTAGCATGGTGGAATAAACCCGGATACAACTAATCTTAGTGTGATGGGTGAAATCTGTCAGTGGCTTGCAGTTTTTCCCAGGGCCAGCCCTATCATTAGCCAGAATGAAAATGGTTGTCCCAGGCAGCAGAAGTTGGATGCTATGAATGGGTGAGTTATCTGCTTTATTATTCTTGCATATTTATCCCCCAGGTAGAGGGGAAAGTGCCTGTAGGATATTTTCTTTCATATGGTGATTACTGCACAGTTTGAGATGGGGAAGAGATGATAGGACGAGTAGCATTTTGACTCTGGCAACAACTAAGACCTGTATTTTCCCCACCACATCCTCAGGCAACCATTTCCTCCTACTCACAAACTATCACATATGTCACGTATGCTTGGTATTCATTCTCATTTTCATGAAGCCCTTTCCTCACACACAAGTGCTTTACCTCAGCCTCTGATGCAGTGGTGGGTTGCCCCCGGTTCGCACTGGTTCTATAGAACTGGTAGTAAAACCGGCGGGAGGCTTTGCCCGCTGACCCTGACGTCATGAAAACGCTTCTGCGCATGCGCAGAAGCTTCTGTGCTTGCGCGCGGCCCCGTTGCGAACCGATAGTAAAAGTAAGTAGAACCCATCCCTGCTCTGATGGATGTATACACAATTTGCCAGAGATGGCATGTCCCAGTAGTTTAAAGAACTGCAGATCAGCAGAAATGTATTTATTTATATCACGCTTTTAAGAGTTGGACGACTGAATGGATAACATCTTCATCAACGTTGTAGCAGTGAACATACCTAACTTCCTTCCTCTTCCTATTTTCCCCACAACAACCCTGTTGGGCAGGTTGGACTGAGAGAGAGGGACTAGACCAAGTCACTGGTCATCCAGCTACTTTTATGCAAAGGAAAGGACTAGAACTCATAGTCTCCCGGTTTGTAGCATGGTGCCAAAATGGCTCTCAATGCAAATTCAGCTTGAACTGTTCTTGGCGCCTGTGATTGCTACCTTACAAGCAGAAATAAATCATCTTGTATTGCTGATGCTGTAGTATCTGCATAGCAATTAAAAAGCAAGTATTGTGAATGTTGTCATTCCCGAGTAAAGTAGTATACTCACAACCAGCAATGAATTGGATCTTTATGCGCCATGCAGGTGGCCGAAAAAAGTATAGGAAAATGCATTATCATAACCTGATCATAAATAATGTTATCATGTGAGATCTTGGAATACCTTCAGCTTAGAAGATAAATTAATTCCACTTTTTCTGAGGAAAGAATAAAATACGGGGAAAGTTGTGGGAAAACTCAGAAAGGTTACAGTGGTATGGAAGCAGAGGTGGGTTTCAGCAGGTTCTGACCAGTTCAGGAGAACCGGTAGTGGAAATTTTGAGTAGTTCAGAGAATCCGTAGTAAAAATTCTTGACTGGCCCCACCCCCATCTATTCTCTGCCTCCCAAGTCCCAGCTGATTGGGAGGAAATGGGGATTTTGCAGTAACCTTCCCCTGGATTGGGGAGGGAATGGAGATTTTACAGTATCCTTCCCCTGCCATGCCCATCAAGCCATGCCCACCAAGCCACACCCACAGAACTGGTAATAAAAAATTTTTGAAACCCACCACTTGATGGAAGACTTCTGAGGCCTCATAAAATTATCTTACATTAAGAAGCTTGAATGCTAATGAAGTTTTGGTGGAAACTCCAGAGCACTACATCCAACTCTGACAAGTCACTTTGTCTGGGATCCCACATTCCCCCAAACTGTAGGTGGCTTAATTATGCTTTGTTGAATAAGTCACAGTTTGTGAAATATACCAAGCCATAAATTCCCATTTTGCTATTCAGGATGAAAGTTTTGTCTAGTGCTTCCCTTGTCCCGACTAACTAACTTGCATCACCACATTTCCAGGCGCTTAGTTTTTCTTTTTCATTTGTACATTTGGAATCAGGGTGTATTACCATAATTTGATGCATTGCCCAAACAATACATTGCTTGCTTTGGGTGTGCTGTGTGAATACCGCTATTATGTCATGTAAACTATGATATGTAGATTACTCTATATGAACCCTGCCAACTGTTGCTTATTTGACAAACTGTAGTCGAATCCATGGCTCACAGCAATTTGTTTCAAGCAAAATGAAAGTTTTTAGTTAACTAAAATTAGTTAACTTGATCATTACCCAAACAGCTTTTTTGTTTCAAACTGCATCTTGATTGCAGCTCAGGATTAACTAAATCAAAGATAAAGAGAAGTTAAGAATTAGCTGCTCTTGGATTCTTCAGCACCTTTTTCACAAATTAGGGCTATTAAATGTGAGTTGCAAAACTCTGAATGGCCATCAAAAGGCAGAAATATTTTTTTTTAAAAAAAACCCTAACCCTTTGCTGACATCTAGTGGCTATCTGGAGTTGTGCTACCCAACGGAAGTCCTTCAACTCCTTTTGCCAGAAGTTCAAAATCAATTGGCCATGCCTGCTCCTGGGTCTGTAACAAAATCCTATTTATTGAAGTGAGTACATTTCATATCATGGAAAGAAGTGTGCTTCACTGCAAGATGATGTTAGAACCATGAATCTGGCAATTGCCTGAAAAGTCAGCAAACTTAAATTTGAGAATAGTATTGAAATGATGCAATGTAGAGTCTATGGAGATTCTCAGGCATCCAGGTCACGGTTGTCCCAAAGGTTCTTTTTTCAAGAGGCAACTGGACTTTCTCCTTTTTCTTTGAAGACATTTCGCTTCTCATCCAAGAAGCTTCTTCAGCTATCTGTAATGTTGTGGTTAAAATGGCAGCCTGGGCATAGAGAAAATTTGGTGAGAACTCACCACAAAGACGACCTGGGGCAAGTTTTCTCTTTTCGTGTCACCTCTCCCTTATTTTGCGGTGAAGATAAAATTGCATGCAAGAAGAACCAGTGACCTTCTCTGAGGAAAAACAACATTATATTAAAAAAAAAAAACTGTTAAGGGAAGAAGATGATTAGCAGCAGGGGTGAAATCTAAAATTTTCCCCTACCGGTTCTGTGGGCGTGGCTTGGTGGGCGTGGCAGGGGAAGGATACTGCAAAATCTCCATTCCCACCCCACTCCAGGGGAAGGATACTGCAAAATCCCCATTCCCTCCCCACTCCTGGAGGAAGGATATTGCAAAATCTCCATTCTCATCCAGGCAGAGGTGGTATTTGCCGGTTCTCCAAACTACTCAAAATTTCTGCTACCGGTATTCCAGAACCTGTCAAAACCTGCTGGATTTCACCCCTGGTTAGCAGGCAAAATTAAATATGGAAGGGAAGGTTAGAATTGATTTCATGGAGCAGATATAAGTAGGTGCACAAATCCTTATACATGAGGAAGGAAAAACAAGCAACTTCACTGGGGTTTATCCAGCTTGTCAGCTGCTTCTAAATAGCCCAAAGATGTGATGCAGAAGAAAATTATAACATTGCAAAACAATTTAGGTAATTCTGTCCGTGACTAGCTAATAGGGGCTGTTCATCACACAGCCAGTCTTCCTCACAAATGCGAAGGAATAAATTCTGAATCTGTTCTTTCTCCTAATAAACTACACTGCTCAAAAAAATAAAGGGAACACAAACAGAAGACATCTGAGATCTGAATGAATGAAATAGCCTTATTAAATACTTTGTTCGTTACATACAGTAGTTTTGTGTTCCCTTTAGTTGTTTGAGCAGTGTATAAACTACTGTATGTAACAAACAAAGTATTTAATAAGGCTATTTCATTCATTTAGATCTCGGATGTCTTCTGCTTGTGTTCCCTTTATTTTTTTGAGCAGTATATAACCTCTGAACCTCTGGGAATGCAGACAACACCTGTGACTTATTACGGCATAAAAGTGGAAAGAGACAGTTCTAAGTCCAGATGTTTTGTGTAGCTTAAAACAAATATACCTTTCTTTAAAAATGCACCCAGAATAAAAATTCATCGGTGAGGTGATATGAAAACAAGCATGACCAACACCCAAGTGTAGCAACCGCCTTGAACAAAATAGTAGAAGCAAGTTTTGATCTGAGTTTTAATAATAACTAAAATGATCAGATCAAATTAAAACAAAAAAGGTGTCTTAGAAAGCCAAAGAAAAGCTGCAAAGCGTGTCCTCAAACATAGCTGCTTTGTTTTGTACATCAAGAAAGAGGAGGGTAAGAGAATGAAAGAGAGGAGCCAAATCAATCTGAAACAAGAAAAGTTCAGTCACAACATTTGGCACCTAAAAAAAAAAAAGAACAGAACTGATGAAGTGACTTTTCATCATCTTGTGATTTCACAACATCACAAAGCTTCCTTCACTGAGAGGAACCAATAAGTAAGGTTAGACCTGATTCTTTGCAAAATGGGCTTCAATTCTATGTTGGGATGAGCTACAAAAAATAAGATATATTTTCTCTGACTAGCAGTTTGTGTCAGGGGAAAAAACACCATATTGTGGGAGGCAGGTCACAACTGGGCAAATGCAATTGCATGCAGTGACCCCCCCCCCAAAATGCAGATCTCTGAGACCGGGGTGAAATCCAGCAGGTTCTGACAGGTTCTGGAGAACCGGTAGTGGAAATTTTGAGCAGTTCGGAGAACCGGCAAATACCACCTCTGGCTGGCCCCAGAGTGGGGTGGGAATGGAGATTTTGCAATATCCTTCCCCCAGGAGTGGGGAGGGAATGAAGATTTTGCAGTATCCTTCCCCTGCCATGCCCACCAAGCCATGCCCACAGAACCGGTAGTAAAAAAAATTTGGATTTCACCACTGCTCTGAGACTTGGAGTTGCACTCAGTCCCTCCACCCCACTCTAGGGGCTGCAAATACCAAGTTGTTCATTTTGAGTTAAAATAATGAGGAACATAAGTAGATGCAGAGGTGGGCATCATGTACTGTAACAACCGGTTCGCCCAGAACCGATAATGTGAGCGCACGCGGCATCAAACACATGGCGATTATATAGGATGGGATAGCGCCAAGGAGGATGGGCGGGCCCAGATGCTGGTCGGAGCTACCAGTTCTCCCGAACTGGTCGGAACCAGCAGCAGCCCATCTCTGAGTAGATATCTTCTGCCCATCAACCTCAACATTTTAGCTTTCTTCACTCAGTCAGTGTGATCTTCCTCCCCAGTTTGTCGAAGGGCTCTTGATTTTCAGGCAAGCGTCTCTCTCAGGCGTTTCTCCCCTCCTTCGCCCCCCTGCAAACATCACCTGAATATGCTGGGGATGAGTTTAGGAATTTGACTGTGGCCCTTCTCCCAACTGACAGCAAATCCATGACAGGCAAGCTTGTTAGTCTAGCTGTAATCACATGAAGCAACATTTATTGCTTCAAACGAGATTGCAAGTCTGGTGCTTGTTGCTTGCTTTACTTGGGGACACAGATCTAATTCTTGATTTTATCTGTACACAATGATGTAATTAATCAGTATATTCATACCTTTCCCTTCCTGGTGCCTTCCAGGTGTTCTGGACAAAGACTCAGCATAATTTTGAGTGAGCTAGCTGGGGATTATGGGAGCCGTGCTCCAAAACCTTTGAAGGGTGCCGTGGTGGGGAAAGCTGATCAAATCAGGGAAACAAATATCTGACTTTGTTATATTCATTTGCCCTTTTGTAAACTTGTTTTTCAATTCTGTTCTTTCTCATCGTTTTTCTCTCTGAATCCCGTGAGATACTTCTTAGATGCACTTCATAGGTTGCAACTTTATTTATTTTCCTCATGGTAACTCCAATTTCACACACCAGAGAACAAATCTTGTGTGGCAATCAGAATGTTAAAATCATAGACTGTTGTGAAAAAGCAAAAAAATACCAGATGCCAATATATATATTCCACAATACATAGAATTAAAAAAATTTAAAATTCGGAATTCAAATCAGCTGAGAGTCGGGAGGCCCATCCAATCAACTTGTGCTAATTAGGCTGTGCTGAAGCTGAAAGGAGCTGTTTTTTCTTGCTGTTTGCTTACAAGGAGGTAACTGCTGCGAGGCACAAGCCAAAGCCAGTGGGTAGGTGGGGCTACATTTGGTATATAAGACGCACCTAAATTTTCACCCCCTTTTAGGGGGGGGGAAGGTGTAAGTGGAAATGGTCATTGGTATGTTTGTAACTGCAGCAAAGAAGATCGGAAGTCACTTCTTTAGATATCTTTTTCTTTTTTTATTCTTCACTTTTTCTTTTATCCTTTAGAATCTTTGTCCTTTTTAAATTTATTCTTCATCTTTCTATGGCTCTGTACTTTTTAAAATCTTTGCAAAATTTTCTTTTAATAAAAATTATTTATTTATTTTTTAAAAAAATGTTCAAACAACACCAGGAGAGACACAGGTTTGCTTTACCCTCAGCCATGGAAGCTTACTGTAAAATTTTGAACTCAGTCACTCAGTTCAGCCTACCTTGTTGTTAAGGAAATTTTTATTTTATTTATTAATACCCTGCCTTTATTGTTTTTACAAATAATTCAATGTGGCGAACATACCAAACACACCTTTGCCTCCTATTTTCCCCACAACAACAATCCTGTGAAGTGGTTTGGGCTGAGAGAGAATGATGGGCTCAAGGTCACCCAACTGGCTTACATGGCTAAGGCAGGCCTTGAACTCGTGATCTCCTGCTTTCTAGCCTGATGCCTTAACCACTAGACCAAACTGGCTATATATCAGTGGTGAAATCCAATTTTTTTTACTTCTGGTTCTATGGGCGTGGCTTGGTGGGCATGGTGTGGCTTGGTGGGCATGGTGTGGCTTGGTGGGCATGGCAGGGGAAAGATATTGCAAAATCTCCATTCCCACCCCACTCCTGGGGGAAGGATATTTGCCGGTTCTCCGAACTACTCAAAATTTCTGCTACCGGTTCTCCAGAACCTGTCAGAACCTGCTGGATTTCACCCCTGCTATATACCCACCTTGATCTCCTAAAGATAGATAGATAAAGCTAACAAATTAATTAATAAAAAATAAACATGCTTCTAAATATAAGCCCATTCTGTGGCATTAAGGCAGACCTGAATAGTGATACCCTCTATGTATTTTTTAAGCAATATCTTCCATATTTTATTTATTTCCACAAAGAAATAAAGGGAGACTTTTGTTGTTGTTAGTTGTGAAGTTGTGTCCGACCCATCGTGACCCCATGGACAACGTTCCTCTAGGCCTTCCTGTCCTCTACCATCCTCTGTAGTCCATTTAAGCTCATGCCTACTGCTTCAGTGACTCCAGACAAGGAATTTGTCTTTGGTGCATATGCTCTCAGTGTTCATAAAAAGAAAAGATACATTCATTAAGAATCATAAGGTACATGATAGTCATAGGGTACAAATAAGCAATCAAATCATACTAGGAAACTATCAATATAAATCATAAGGATACAGCAACAAGTTACAAACATACAGTCATAAGTGGGAGGGGATGGGTGATAGGAACTGTGAGAAGATTAATAGTAATAGTAATGCAGACTTAGTGAATAGTTTGACAGTGTTGAGAGAATTATTTGTTTAGCAGAGTGATGGCATTCAGGAAAAAACTATTCTTGTGTCTAGTTGTCTTGGTGTGCAGTGCTCTATAGCGTCGTTTTGAGGGTAGGAGTTGAAACAGTTTATGTCCAGGATGTGAGGGGTCTATAAATATTTTCACAGCCCTCTTTTTGACTCGTGCAGTATACAGGTCCTCAATGGAAGGCAAGTTGGTAGCAATTGTTTTTTCTGCTGTTCTAATTATCCTCTGAAGTCTGTGTCTGTCTTGTTGGGTTGCAGAACCAAACCAGACAATTATAGAGGTGCAGATGACAGACTCAATAATTCCTCTGTAGAACTGAATCAGCAGCTCCTTGGGCAGTTTGAGCTTCCTGAGTTGGCACAGAAAGAATAAAAAAGAGGAAATTGTACATGGGCACAATTGAAATGGTCACAGTGGCTAAGTTTGGGCAGTTTTTAGGAAACACAGGTTGATTTTTTTTTATATCAGATGGTAAAAAATCAAGTATTGCTTCTTGTCATGGTAATTGCCATAAATATAGCTCCCCCCACCCACTGCTTTCTCATTTTCTAAAATTGTTTAGTTCTTTTGAACCATGCAAATGAATTTTCTGGGGGAAGGAAAGTTATACTGAATATAACTGTTGTAGCTGTGGGGAGATTTGATGACATTTCTAGGAAGAATAGGAAGCTATTGGTATTTGCATTATAAGACTAGAGGTGGATTTGATGGATTATCCTTGCCAGTGACAGACTGCTATTCAACAGGCAAAGCTTTTCACAACCTAGAATTTTGCCAGTCTGTTGCCTGCCTTAAAAAAAAGAAAAACCCTGGTAGCCTCATGTGATCGTGAGCTGATCGTTAGCAAAGAGCTTTCTTGATGTCCTCCAGATATGCATATTCCCATCAGCATTGCTAAACCACAGGACCGCAGATTGGGGAAGAGAGATAGTATGGGGCTGTGATAAGTCATGCTTCTCCCTTGGCCATGAAAAGCTTCATCTGTTAAACTTCCTCCCATCACCAACTCTTTCTTGTTCTTTGTTCAGCCCTCCGTGGAGCTGGTTCAAGGACAGGGGCGGTCCCTCTGAGTGACCTCTCTGCTTTTTTCTTCTTGCCTATAGAAGATAAGGAAAGATGCATGCACCAGCAGAACTGAGAATTGGAGGAAGTCTATGATCAACTCCGTTACTGCTCTTTTGAACTAGGAAACAAGTCTTAAGGCTGTTCCTCCATCTGTCCAGACAGATCCCTCTGTCCCAAGCAGCTCTTACGACCAGGTGTACCAAGGGGTGGAATGTGGTAAGTTCTCCTTGTAATTCTGGTCTGTTTATTTGCTTTTATTTACAAGGTGTAGAAATATATTTTTTTTTTGAATTTTTTTTAAATTTTTAAACAAAACTTAAAACAAGCATCATCCATTACAATTACGGAAAGTGTTCCGATCGGTTACAAATCTTTTGTGCCTAGTCCCTTATTCATCATTTACAAATTATCTAGTTTTTCATATTTATCACTTTGTTGTATCTCTTCATATTTATTATTCTCATTTATCGTTTATTTAACAATAGCATTTTCATCCCCTCAACAAAAAAAACCTTTTCATATAATATATTGTTACATTTATTTCATATTTCATTTCCAATATTTTTGTCTCCAACTGAACGGGAGAAGTCAATGCAACTGTTCATCTGCTGTGGGTCGGCTTTTGTACTTTTGAAGGGCATCACTGTTTGAGAAAACCAAAAATGAATTTTTGAGGCAGTGTTTTTCTTCTTTATAAATACCCACCACCAATACTCCATGAAGGGCTGCTATATGCTCACTGCTGTTAATGGCACAGTCCCGCTAGGCAGTAGCTGGCAATCACCCAAAGGGGTCCAAAGAAGGAAGGGAAGTACATGCCGATGAATTATCACCTTACTGTAAATCAGTCCCCCTCTCCTCCCCACTCCGCCACTTTCTCTTCCTCTTGACATGTCACACTTTTCAGCTCTGGTGTTTAAGAATGAAAAAGTCTGAGGTTACAGGGACAGTGTCAACACCCTTATACGTAAAGAATATATGACTATTTTAAAGAATGACTTGGCTTCCCAACTCTGTAAATGGTTGATTTCTGAAAAGGAGCCTCCGTGCTTATGAGATACAATATATGCCCACCTGCAGTAATGACATACACTTCGCATCAGTAGGACAGGGTGGAGACTGATCTGAATATGGTTTGTGCACAGTTTTCCCACTTCCAATTATTTAACAAAAGCAGCACGGAAGCATCTGTCCAAATCTTAAATGATTTTGCTGAGATGGAGGAAATTGGAAAGATTCTGAGCTCAGGGAAAAAAACAAACAAACATGGCACAGAACAATTTAGGTGTCAAATTCTCATACCAAGCTCTTGCTGAAAAATACACAAGCAATATCCCACAACCTGAATTCTGCCCTGCAAGTTTCTAACACTCTTAGGGTTATAGCACAGGGGTGAAATCCAGCAGGTTCTGACAGCTTCTGGAGAACTGGTAGCAGAAATTTTGAGTAGTTCAGAGACCCGGCAAATACCACCTCTGGCTGACCTCAGAGTGGGGTGGGAATGGACATTTTGCAGTATCCTTCCCCTGAAGTGAGGTGGGAATGGAGATTTTACAGTATCCTTCTCTTGCCATGCCCACCAAGCCACCACAGAACCAATAGTAAAAATTCACCACTGGTATAGCATATCAAATATCAAATATGTCTAGGTTCAAATCCAACTTTTTTTTTTTGCTTGATATTGTTTCTCATTAGGTGGGCCTATAATGCCCAATCAGCTATGAAGTTATCTTCTATTGTTGTGTGGGCGGGTGGGTGTGTCTATGTCTGTATATATTTGAGTGTCCGTGCAAATGCAATTCTGT
This sequence comes from Arizona elegans, assembly GCA_022577455.1. Taxonomy (NCBI): domain Eukaryota; kingdom Metazoa; phylum Chordata; class Lepidosauria; order Squamata; family Colubridae; genus Arizona; species Arizona elegans. Next base: position 20,453,373 of record JAKOOJ010000003.1, read on the forward strand.
TCTCTAAATTTGCAGTTGTTTTCCTGTCATTTTTCAAAGATACAATGTGAAGGAAAGCTGTGATTGTTTTCGCAATCAAACTGGATGCTGATATTTCCTGTATCTATTCTTTCAACGCAAAGCCAGCATCTGCAGTTCTTTAGCTTAGTTGTAGTAAGTTCTGTGGAACAGACAAAGAGCTCAATGACTACCTTTGTTCATCAGAGCCCCAATCCATCAACACTCTTAGAGGGCAGCAGGAAACCCATACAGCTGGAAGCTGGGCTGTGTGCTTTTACTAACTGGCAGTGGAAATCCCAAGCTGCTGTTCTATTTCAAGTTTTAAAGTGTGAAGTGAGAAGCAGATCTTTTTCTTTGGAAATACCCAGATTCTTCACTGATTTTTTAGTTTATTGATTTATTGCTTAGAATTAATGTAATAGAACGCAATGGCTCCTCTCTAGTTCTAGGCTAGGATGTCTTTTACCATCAGGAACAGAGGTGGGTTTCAGCAGGTTCTGGAGAACCGGTAGCGGAAATTTTGAGTAGTTTGGAGAATTGGCAAATACCACCTGTGGTTGGCCCCAGAGTAAGGTGGGAATGGAGATTTTGCAATATCCTTCCCCTAGGAGTGGGAGGGAATGGGGATTTTGCAGTATCCTTCCCCTGCCACGCCCACCAAGCCACACCCACAGAACCAGTAGTAGAAAATTTTGAAACCCACTACTGATCAGGAAGTACCACTGTCTTCCCTTTTAAAAAAAGAGGACCAGGTGTAGGCAAAGCACATTTCTAGCCTGTTAGCAGCAGAGAAATATTTGATCGCTTTTTTTTTTATCATGGGGTTGATCGTCAAGAGGAAAATACAGACACAATAGAAGATAACTTCTTAACTCAGATTTTTTGGGAGGGGTGACGTAGTTTATGTTTCTTTTCATGGCATCTCTACTTGCTCTTTCCTCTATACTTTCTACTGCAGGGTTTCACGACCTTGGCAATTTTAAGATGTGTGAACTAGCTAGAGAATCCTAGGAGTCGAAATCCACACATCTTAAAGTTACCATGGTTGGGAAACCCTGTTGTACTGGGTCAGATAGCAAGTTGCTGTCTCTGATTAAAGGAAGTTCTGTGGGCGTGGCTTGGTGGGCGTGGTGTGGCTTGGCATGGCAGGGGAAGGATACTGCAAAATCTCCATTCCCTCCCCACTCTGGGGCCAGCCAGAGGTGGTATTTGCCAGTTCTCCAAACTGCTCAAAATTTCCGCTAGTGGTTCTCCAGAACCTGTCAGAACCTGCTGGATTTCACCCCTTTCAAACCTTTATTGTCAGAATACAAACATGTGAACAGGGTTTCCCAATCTTGGCAATTTTAAAATGTGTGAACTAGTTAGAGAATCCTGGGAGTTGAAATCCACACAGCTTAAAGTTGCCATGGTTGGGAAACCCTGTTGTACTGGGTCAAATAGCGAGTTGCTGTCTATCTCTGATTAAAGAAGAAAATAAAGCATATTGATTCAAACAGGGCAATTATCCACAATTTATTCTAATTCAATTCAATTCAATTCAATTCAAACCTTTATTGTCAGATTACAACATGTGTACAATGAGATTGGCTGAGCCTCCTTTCGTGCACGCACACACCCTTCATGCTCTGGAGTGACCTCCTGAGTGAGGTCTTCTAGAATTTCAGCAGAGGAAGCACGAGAAAAGAAACTTGATTTAAGTTTCTTTTGCTTGATGAATAGTAAGAACACAACAGGATTTACTTCTGCTGTAACTAAAGCAACAAGGAGATGTGGTGAGTGACTTAGGGTAAACCCAACTGGATGTATTTGACAAAGTGTGTTTGGGGTATGGAAAGAACCCTCTTTCCTTACAAGCCAAGCATTTCTTTGGAATAATATTTGGGACCTTTTGAGTTTGACTCTATTTGGCTTACATCGACTAAATGATCAGAATTACAGTTTTCAAAGATGAACTTGCTTTCACAGAAATAGGCAGATTTGCTTAGCTGAATGTGGAGACATAAAGTGAAAAATCATGATATTTTTCTCTTGTGAAATATTCATCTATCTTCAGGGAGGATCTCGTTTTTACTCAATTGTTATTCATTTTACTTGTTGTGTATGAAGTGATTTTAGAGATAAGGAAGAGGAGTAATGATGTGGTAGGACTTATGCTTCCATCATGCCAAGGAGTTTTGTTCCGGGCAATTTTGGAGTCACGCAGACAGTAGATAACAGAAACGAGAAGAAGTAATTATCCGTTTCCACATACTGCTTCAAGATCAAAAGATCACATCTTCCATTTCACCCATTTAATCATCTGTCACTTCAAAATCAGGATGATAAAATGAGGAACACTGTCATTGGACACACCTCTTTCTATCCTTTCCCCAGTACTGACACATAATGATAATAGCATCAGATAGATCTCTGTTTTTGAAAAAGGGTATTTCATTTTTCTCACAGCAGTTTTCATAACAATGCTTCATAATGGAAGTAGGATGGTTTCTGCTGCCTGTACATTTTCTCATTCCCAAAACATCTTCTCTGGTTTTCCACCCATTTAGCAAAGTTAATTTTTTTGTTTGTTTGTTTCCAGAGATTCAAATCATATTTAGATGCCTAAATATCTCCTGGGGCTTCACTGGTTTTGAAAACAGCAGGGACAGATTGAACACGTTCCACGTGACTATTCAAAGTGCAATATTTCACCTTTGTGTTCCCAGGTTTAAATAAACGAAATAATCTAGCAAACCCAGTTGTGGATCAGAACCCCATAAAAGGTCGGGACAAGTTCCTGTTGCAAAATATAACAAGGTGGGCATTGCATGCTGACAATGGCTGACTGACCTTGCAGAAATTCAGAAGCCAAGGAGGGCTGATTCTGGTTAGTCCTGAATGGGACTGCCAGGAAATACAAGGGCTATAAGGCAGTGATATAAGAGTTCTACAGAATATAACCTATCTTGAGCTTGCAAGCATGGGGGCAGCAGCACAAGAGTGAGGGGTATTTAAAAAAAAGCAAGAAATGGCACTGTGATGCAAGCCACATCTTTTTTTTTTTGATTAGATTAACAGAGTTGGAAGAGATCTTGTAGGTCATTTAGTCCAACCCCCTGCCCAAGATGGAGACCCTACACCATTTCTGACAAATGGCAGTCCAATCTCTTCTTGAAAGCCTTCAGTGATGAAGCTCCCACAACTTCCGAAGGCAAGCTGCTCCATTGGTTGATCGTTCTCATTGTCAGAAAAATTCTCCTTATTTCTAGGTTGAATTTCTTGATCAGTTTCAATCCATTATTTCTTGTCTGGCCTTCAGGTACCTTGGAAAATAGCTTGACCTCTTCCTCTCTGTGGCAGCCCCTGAAATATTGGAACACTGCTATCATGTCTCCCCTGGTCCTTCTTTTCACTAGACTAGTGAATGCTCAGTTCCTGTAACCGTTCTTCATATGCTTTAGTCTCCAGTCCCCTAATCATCCTGGTTGTTCTTCTCTGCACTTTTTCTAGAGTCTCAACATCTTTTTTATAGTGTGGTGACCAAAACTGGATACAGTATTCTAGGTGTGATCTTACTAAGGCTTTATAGAGTGATATTAGTGCCTCACTTGATCTTGATTGTATCCCTCTATTAATGCAATTTAGGATTGCATTGGCTTTTTTGGCTGCCGCTGCACACTGCTAGCTCATATTTAATTGGTTATCCACTAAGATCCAAGATCCCTCTCACAGTTACTGCTATTAAGCCTGGTTTCACCCAGTCTATATGTGTACTTTTGGTTTTTCTTGCCTAAGTGTAAGACTACTTTTCTCTACATTGAATTTCATTTTGTTAGATAGGGCCCAGTGCTCAAGTGTCAAGATCCATCTGGATACTGAGCCTATCTTCTAGGCTGTTAGCTATTCCTGCCAGTTTAGTATCATCTGCAAATTTGGTAAGTTCCCCTTCTATTCCCTCATCTAAGTCGTTTATGAAGATATTGAAGAGTACTGGGTCTAAGATGGAACCTTGTGGTACCCCACTGCTTACTTCCCTCCATGTGGATGTAGATCCATTAAGGACTCATTGAGTACAGTTTGTCAGCCAGTTACGAATCCATCTGGTGGTGATGCTATATATCCCACTTTTTTCTAGCTTATCAAGAAGTAGGTTGTGGTCTACTTTGTCGAATGCCTTGCTGAAGTCTAAGTATATTATGTCCACAGTATTTTGCTAGTCTACTAATTTAGTCACTATGTTGAAAAATGAAATAAGATTGGTTTGACATGATCTGTTTTTAAGAAACCCATGCTGACTGCTAGTTATTACTTTACTCGTTTCTAGATGTTGGCAAATCTGTTTTTTTATTATCTTTTCCAGTATCTTCCTGGGTATTGAAGTTAGGCTGTTTGGTCTATAGTTTCCTGAGTCTGTTTTTTCTCCCTTTTTTGAAGATGGGAACAATATCAGCTCTTTTCCAGTCCTCTGGTAGTTCTCTGGTGCTCCAGGATTTTTGAAAGATGTGGTACAGTGGTTCTGAGATGACATCTGCCAGTTCCTTTAGAACTCTGGTATGCAATCCATCAGGTCCCAGTGATTTGTATTCATCAAGATCAGACAGGTGTTCTCTTACTATTTTTTATTGCTTATTTTAACTTTTATTTATAGTCTGTCTTTTACAGTTATGTTTTTGGTAGGTTGGGCTATAGTTTCTTTTTGCGTGAAGACCGATGCAAAGAATGAGTTAAACAGCTCTGTTTTCTCTCTGTTGTCTGTTACTTCCTTGCCGTCTTCTCTTTTTAGTGGACCAACTGTCTTCTTGATTTTTTTTCTTGTTATTTATACGTTGGAAGAAACTTTTTTAATTATCTTTGACTTTTGTTGCAAGTCTTCGTTCATTCTGAACCTTTGCTTTCCTGACTTCATCTTTTCGGATTCTGGCTATCTGCTGATATTCTGCTTTAGTTGTGTGTTCCCTTTTCCATTTTTTGTAATTGTCCTTTTTTTCTTTCGATTTGTCAGATCTTTGTGCAGCCACGCTGGTTTCTTCCTGGAATTCTTGTTTTTCTTTCTCAGTGGTATTGTGCTGGTCTGGGCTTTTATGATAATATTTTTCAGAGTTTCCCAAGATTTTTGAGTTGTTTTCCCCTTTAGGATTTTCATCCAAGGAATCTTTCCCAAGTTCTCTCTGAGTTTATTAAAATCAGCTCTTTTAAAATCTAAGACTCTGGTATCTAAGACTTTTGTATGAGTGGAACTTGCACTACAATGCCACATCCCTCTCTTGACTTCTTTTCCAAAGGAATTGAAGGCAGGACAAGAAGCAATGGATGGAAACTAACCAAAGAGAGAAACAACTTAGATTAGGCAATGGTCGGATAAGAGGCAGCTGAGCCTGCTGAATGGGGTGTGACACACATTTCAGAAGACCCTCCTAGTTTCTTGAACTGCAAAGATGAGTTTCAGCATTTATGCTTGATGTTATGAACCTAGGGCAAGGGGACTTACAAAGAACAAATCTTATGATAAAGTCAGCTTTGCATGAATATTTATTAATCATCCTTTCATCTGTTCTAAGCCCCAAAGTAAGAAAAAAAAGCCAAGCAAAGCCATTCATAAAATGTATGATCACTATTTATTTTATTTATTTATTAAAATTTTATGCCACCCATCTGCCCTATAATGTGACTCTGGGCATTTTATCTACCATTTATGTCACCGTTTTAATCTCCAGATACACTGACCCTAAAAAGCTTCCAAATTTCCCAGCCAGCATAATCAAGAGCTGGCCCATCATATTTTGAGGCAGGCATGTGATTAGATTAGTTTTTTAAAAATGAGTAGGATTCAGAAAGCACTATCTCTGAAAGCTGGTGAGATTTTAAAGGATGGATAGTATGCTTAAATACTATTAATTTCAAAAAGGCATAAATCAAAACCCAAGCAAGATGTGTTTGCACTTTATATCTAGCGGCAGAAAATGTAAATTAATCCCAGGTGGGGGAGAAAAAAGAGGAAAGGGGCAGAAGAAACCTTCTTTGAACAAAATGTTCTATATAATGTTAAAAGCATCATCATCCACCTATAATGCCTCACTGGGTGATGAATAATAATCATATAAACTCTTTTTGTCCTAATTTTTTCTGTATTTTTCTTCCAGGTCTTTTAATCTGTAGATTCTATTAATTCATCATCATTTAAAATGATTTCCTTTTTTGTTTTTCTGCCTGAAGCATTATTACTGAACTTTGGAGTCTATAGTATCTTTGTAAATAATAAACTTGTATATGTTTATTTGAAAAGAATTTGCTTTAATCTAATAGGTCGCCAAAGGTGAAATAATTTGATGTTATCCTTAAAGGACTATTTGAAAATGGCTCTCAAACCACAGAGAACTATATGTGGCTACATTTTGTGTCTGAAATTAATATATATACAAATAACAATGAGTTTTATTTTGAGACCTAAAACAAACAAACAAACCCAACCCTGATATATGTTGAATCTTCTTGGTCTGGAAATATCGTCACACCCCTCTGTTTTTTATGCCACAACAGGTGTGAGCTGTGGTATCATCTGTTACCATCCACTAACCTCAAGCAAAATACTTATCGGAAAGCCAATACAACGGAAATTAACACCAAAAGCAGTTTTAGCTGAGCTTTTAGGCATGTATTTATAGAGTCTTCAGAACCACACCGTGCATCATTTCCCAACCTGGGCAAACTCAAAGATTTCTGCATTGCTTCAGATGAATTGAATCTACATTGCTCGTTTATTATCTACTAAATGGCAGAAGGATAGCAGTTTAAATGATAAAATGTATGGTTTTTTTAATAATTACAACAGCACTGTCATGCCATAGTGTAAAGTCCTTCATAATTTTTTTTTTTAAAAAAGGACAAAAAGGATTTAACAGAATAACAAAGTTGGAAGTGACCTTGGAGGAGTCTCCTGCTCAAGCAGGAAACCTAATACCATTTCAAACAAATGATTGTCCAGTTTTTTTCTTGAAAGACTTCCAGTGGTGAAGCAACCACAACTTCTGGAGGCAAGCAGTTCCACTGATTAATTTTTCTAACTGTAAAAGGTTAAGGTTCCTGTATACTTGCTCTCTATAGGGTTGCTGCCATATGTATATAGACCAATGTCTAAACAGTTGGTGCTTCTCTGACTCACTCCAAAACCCAGACTTTAGAATCCAGAGCTTTGATTTAATTCTTTTTTCTTCGCAACTTGGCATCCTTTATTCGCTCCCTCTTTAAACAAAATCCACATAGTCTCCGGTGTTGTACAGTTCTATTACACTTTCAGGTTTTGTAGGTTATCTCTTTCTTTCATCTTTATTTAAAGGAATCCTTTACCTTTAAAAGACATTTTTGCAAATTCAGCCTACTGTATTGTTTCCTGTCGAGTAGGGTGGGGCAGGAAAAGCAAGCGATGGCTGTTAAATCACTTCTTTTACAGTCGCATATTTACCTGTAGATAAGATTCATGACATAAGGGGAGAATTAATTTCTGAGGGTGCTTTTATAAGAGTTGGGTTAGTTTTTTTTTTTTGTTTGTTTGTTTGTTTGTTTCCAAACAAGCTTGGAGAAGAACAATTGAATTCTGCTTCCTTCTGATTAGTTAGTCAGACAAATTACTTATACGCCTTTGGAAACACAACAATATTGGGACTGATAGGAGAAGTGGTTTATTGGTCTATGCTTTGCAAATCTTCATCCTTAAAGAGGCTGCATTACATTTTAAATTAATGTTGGTGAAATGGTTCTTATGTCTATGCACAAGGCAACTGGTCATTCTTCTATATTGAAATGCTAGCTGTTCTTAAAAGATATGTCCCTTTCATTTCATTGCAGCCCATCACTTCTTGTGAGATGGCCAGCTATATAAATAAGATGAAATAAATAAATGAATCTCAGAAGCAGCCAATAGATTAGCTAATGGTTAATGGTGTTTTCAAAAACTTTTGAAAAGTTACAAACGAAATGTATATAATTTGCCAAAGATAATGGCAATACACTGAGAGTAGAATATCTGTTACGGTCTCTGGACTAGATGCATTGGCTTACCTCAGAAACCCATACTTTTGAATATACTAGACAATTTTTTTAAAAAAAAGATTAAATCAACAATTCAGTTTCACTGACAATTTAAAACTTGACGCAATTAAACATAGTTCATATAAAAACTAGGATAGAGATTTGGAACTTCCTCTCTTAAACAATTTATAGTTTCAGACTTTTAACAATGTGAAATATATTTCCTATGATTCCAAAATGAAATCTATTTATCAAAATATTTTTTCCATATTTATTGGATCCCTCAGGTATGTTTTAGAAGTTTAGTTACCCTCTTTATCTTGGAGATAAAATAAATTTGAAGATACATTAATATTTTTTTTTAATTTGATTTATATGCCGCCCTTCTCCGGAGACTCAGGGCGGCTTACAATGCGTTAAGCAATAGCCTTCATTCTTTTGTATATTTTATACAAAGTCAGCTTATTGCCCCCACAAACTGGGTCCTCATTTCACCTACCTTAGAAAGGATGGAAGGCTGAGTAAACCTTGAGCCTTGGAGAGATTCAAACCAGCAGAAATTGCAGGCAGCTGTGTTAATGACAGGGTGCACCAAACCACTGTACTATCAAGGCTCTTGATATGCATGGTTTGGTTGCTTAACAGTAGTTGGGTATTCTTATTATGAATCAGATATCTGGAAAGGAATTAAAGGTTAAGGATGCTAATATTGTGTTAAACTATATTCCCCAAATTTAAAATTCTTCAGTTCAGAATTTTGTGTATGCTATGCCTGGATTGTTGCTTATAAAATCAAGTGTTGCTAGAGTAACATTTGTGTAGCCAAAATCAGCTGAACAGTGTGGCATCCTTTGACTTTGTATCTTTTTTGATGTAAAGGAAAGACTCGACAATATAAAGCCGAGATTCAATGTGTTGTTTAAAAATAGAATTGTAGCAATGTTCACAGAATTGTAATAATTGTTATTTGACTTGAACCTCTTTCAATTTTTAATTTCCTCTTTTAAAACTTGTATTTCTACTGCATATTTCGCTTCTGTTTTGCAGTCCTAGCAAGGCAAAGAAATAATAATTTTAAGAAATTGTCACTGCACTATGAGGCTGGACTAATCCTTTCTCCAGGAAAGAAATGGGTGTGTTGAAGTAACAGATTTGGAAACTTGGTAGTGTGGTTCATGGGAAATGAGAGAAGTTTCCATTTCCAGCCAGAACCTTGTAGTTGTGGAGGCAATTCCAGAAATTGTTTCTATTAATCTGATTTTTGACTCTTGGGACAAGAACTCTAAATACAGTGCAATCCTTGATATGCAGAATACAATTCTCTTACTGATAATTGTGAGTTTGGTGAGGTTATAAATCATGTAACAGACCTTTTATTTAGCACATATATCCATGCAGTTCAAGCACTGCAAAAGAGATCCAAATGTTTTTCAGCATTCCTTATAAAACAGGGAAAGGGAATACTTTTCTGGTTGAGTATTGGAAACTGTGAAGAGAAGCCAACTCAGCAGATGATAATTGTATCTTTTAAGTGCTTAAATATGTTTGCTTTGCTACTCTTAAAGGAGCACCCTGTGTTTATTTTGAGGAAAATGCAGCACTTTTGCAGAGGGGAAAATAAATCAAAAATTTAATCTGGTGAATATTTTAGTTGCTTTGATTTTATGCCCCCCCACCCCTAAATTTACTTATTTATGTGAGAATTGTTTTAAGTATGCATATATGGTACTTCTGGCTTGGTTTTAAAATTTGGTTTTGTTTCTACTTTGTGGGATGTTGAGCAACGATTTAGCTAATTTTTATCTGCAGAAAAAACAATCACTTCTTTCCAAAAATACTTTGAGTAGAAACAGTTAGGGTGGAGCATTTTTTTTAGCTTTGATTTTCTTTGACCCAAGTCGTAAGAATAACTTTCCATTATATTTCCTAACTCTATCTATGAAGAAAATGACTCAAAGCAGGCAAGTCACTTGTTTAAAATGTATATTTTGACTCATTATGTTGTGCAGAAAAAAAAGATGTTGAAATGCAGTTCTGCATCATTTCATTAATTTCCCAGGGTATTAAAGTTGAACTGGGTGGCACAGTGATTAGATTGCGGTATTGCAGGCAAACTCTGGCTTACTCCTAGGAGTTGAATCCTGACCAGCTCAAGGTTGACTTAGACTTCCACCTTTCTGAGATCACTAAAATGAGGATCCAAATTTTGGGGGACAATGTGTTGACTCTGTAAACTGCCCAGAGTGGGCTGTAAAACACTGTGGAGGGTATATAAGTGCTATTGCTATTAAAGTTATATTTTTTATTTTATTTATTTATTTGTCGAGTACGTATTAGATAATATATACTGCTCAAAAAAATAAAGGGAACACAAGCAGAAGACATCTGAGATCTGAATGAATGAAATAGCCTTATTAAATACTTTGTTCTTTACATACAGTAGTTTATACACTGCTCAAACAACTAAAGGGAACACAAAACTACTGTATGTAACGAACAAAGTATTTAATAAGGCTATTTCATTCATTCAGATCTCGGATGTCTTCTGCTTGTGTTCTCTTTATTTTTTGAGCAGTGTATATTAGTATAAGCATGAATTGAATACATAAAAGGAATACAATTAAAGGGAATATGGCAATGAATAAGCATGAATATGGCTCTATTGTGAGTTAATTCATACAAAGGATGCAACAGCACTTAAAAACCCCTTCTATTCTATAGCAATTGACCTCATAAGCCCAATGCTTTTTTCACAATATGGTCTTCTGGGTGGCAGCATAGAGAATATTGTATGTATGCAATGGTTAGGAGAGAGAGAGGGGAGGGAGGAAAGGAGAGAGAGAGATGGAGAGAGAGAGACAGAGACAGAGAGAGAGAGAGAGAGAGGGAGGGAGAGAGAGAGAGAGATCTCACAATAACTTGTGAATCTTTGCAATTCCAGCTTGTAAATATATTCATGGATCTCAAAATGGGACAGGTAAATTCTTAGGAAGCTACCATAGCTGAAATTGGGTCCCTTTATTTATAAATCATATCTATAAAGCCAACCAAGTCAGAACATCTTTAGTCTCTTTGGATAGGACAATTTGGCTGTCTAATCCAACATAACCAACTTTGATTGGCAAGTTTTCAAGCAGAGATTTTTTTTTTTAATTTCACAACTTTGATACTTTACTTTAAAAAAAAAAAACTCTTTAGACCTGCCATGGATTGGACTTGGGACTTTTATATGCAAAGCACATGTTCAACCACTAGATCTTAGATCCTCCCCCAAGCTTCCACTGTGACAGTGATTTTAACATCTTGTTCTTTGGGTGAGGAAGAAAGCCATTTTAAAAAAATCTCTCTTTGTCTTCTTCTTCTTTTCTTTCTCTCCCTCACTCCCTTTTCTTTCTTTCTTTCCCCTTCCTTCCTCTGCTTTCCAGGCCATGCTTTCTGATGGATGGACTGTGAGCCTTGGGATTCTGCTTATGCTCCAAGGAATGACGTGTGGGGAGAAGATAGCAGAAACTGGTAATGTGTGGGGACCTGTGTGGAGAAATAGAGTTCCAAACTTTGTCCATATTGTAGTTCTGTACTGATTTGCTTTCCCAACTCTTTCCACTCACAAAGTAGTAGTCCAACATGCATTGACTTAGTTGTATATATCTGTTCTGGATTCAGTGAAACCTGCACCCATGCAGTGGCACTGGCCTGAGCTTGGCATCAGAGGTGAAATCCAGCAGGTTCTTACAGGTTCTGGAGAACCGGTAGTGTAAATTTTGAGCAGTTCAGAGAACTGGCAAATACTAATTCTGGCTGGCCCCAGAGTGTGGGGTAATGGGGATTTTGCAGTATCCTTCCCCTGGAGTGGTGAGGGAATGGAGATTTTGCAGTATCTTTCTCCTGGAGTGGGGTGAGAATGGGGATTTTGCAGTATCCTTCCCCTAGAGAGGGAATCAAGATTTTGCAGTATCCTTCCCCTGGATTGGGGAGGGAATGGAGATTTTGCAGTATCCTTCCCCTGCCACACCCACCAAGCCGTGCCCACCAAGCCACACCACACCATGCCCACCAAGCCACGCCCACAGAACCAGTAGTAAAAAAAAATTGGATTTCACCACTGCGTGGCATCCATTGTTTATTCAGGTGACTTAGAGATTTCCAAGATGGAAAAGTCATATTGAAAGAAATGGTCAGGAAAGACTGTCAGCAAACTGGGGTAATTGTCAGATATATTGGCTGTGGATAACTTTTGCATTATTGTTGTATTGTACCATTATTGTATTTTGAAGGAGAGGAATTAAGAATCGGAAAAGCAGAAAGACTAGAGAATCTAGGAAAGAGTCTAGGGAGGCTTTAATGAAAGGCCCCTCTAATGACCCATGGGCCACTGAGACATGCATGACATTTTTGTTGTACACCACCAGAGTGGGTTGCTTTGTGAGATGGGCAGCGGCATAAATTGGACAACTAAATAATTCACACGTTCATTTGATGAGTGACTTGAATGCTAAACAATGAAACCTTTTCAAAGGAAGATTTCTACTTGCAAACCTCCCTTGGAGATCTGGACCCTGTCGCCAGCGGTAGATCGGTCGATTTCATGCAAATTATCCCGGTTATCATTTAAGTTTTTATTTTCAATATCCTGAAAGATGGAGATTCCTCTTCTTCCTCCTCTTTTTTTAAAGATACCGGGATGAGAAGATTCCTCCTTCTTTTTTTAAAGATACTGGGATGAGAAAAATGAACAAGTTTTTTTTTTTTTGACAAACTTATACTTGACTGTCTGACAGGATTTATCCCAGAATGAACTAATTACTCACACACCCATGATATAGATCAGGAGTCTCCAACCTTGACAATTTTAAGAGTTGTGGACTTCAACTCCTAGAATTCCTCAGCCAGCAAATTCTGGGAGTTGAAGTCCACAAGTCTTAAAGTTTCCAAGGTTGGAGACCCCTGATATGGATGATGTAAACATGTAACATAAATATATACAAACCCTCGAAATTCAAGTCAGTGCCAGGCAGCAGTCTTAAAAGGGCCACTCTTTGCTAGTCCAGCTTTGCCACTAGACCGCTCTGGAGCCACATATGGCTCTTTCACCCCTTTGCTGTGGCTCCCTTTCATTCAAAATATGTGTCACAACCGCCAATGTGCGACACCCACCGGCACACAATTTATTGAGCTTTTCAACCCCCGGTAGGCCAACCATGGATAAATCCAAGAAAAGTTTCAGAAGAAAACAGAACTTTTAATTCAACTACATATGCTAGTTTTGTGGCCGCTCAAGAAATAGTCAGGCACGGGAAGGATTTTGTGGCTCCCGGTGTTTTCTTTTCTGTGGGAAACGGGTCCAAATGGCTCTTTGAGTGTTGAAAGTTGCAGACCCCTGCACTAGCCAAATAACAGATTGAAAATCCTGTTGGAATCCATTTTCCAAAGGGATGGCTTTATCCTAGTGCACCTGACAAGATCGTCACTTTAGAGCTTGTTCGAGAAGTGGATCCGAAGGAGGAGACGGGATCTGTGCAACCTTATGGATTTTTGGAAAGTAGAATGAGGAAGGGAGAACAGGAGAGAGAGGAAGGAAGACTCGGTGGGGAGAACGACAGGCTTCATTGTGGTCGCTTTGTGTTTCCTTTTCAGGATCCTGCCAGCCTCAGCCTTCCTGCCATGAGTGCATTCAGTCCCACCCCAGTTGTGCCTGGTGCAAGCAGCCGGTGAGTCCTCAGTCTCGTGAGCCTCTCTTGCCATTTGTTCCCCTCCCTGTCCCGTTTCCAACACCACCTTAGAGGGACTTGGAATCCATTTGGTCTAAGTAGCATCCAGAGCTGAAAGATGTGGGTATCTTATCTTGTGGCTAAGAGGGTAGTCTGCAACACTCTCTTCTCTAGCCAGCTAAGAGGTGATGAAGAGAGAATACATTTCTAGCAACCTGAAGCCGGAACATTATGTTACCTGAACCTGCTGCCTTTGTGCTTTGTATCTCTTCCTTCCCAGTAATTGGTTGATTTGCCCCCTTGAGTAGTCTCACTGAACTGGAAGGTGAACCTTGAGGCTTTTGAGTTGAGGAGTTCTTGGTGAAGCTAAACCAGGCAGCTGCGTTCTTTGCCAAGGTGCAAGATTTCCTTGAAGGCAGCAAATTCAGCAGACGACAACTGGCAAGGCTGCCCTATGATTCACCCCTTTCCTTTCAGTCTCAATCAATGTGTGAAGACTTGAGTCAGCAAAAACTCAACAGCAGCTGCCCACTCCAGGCAACCGTGGGAAGCTGGAAGCTACCAAAGGGCTGTGATTCTTTGGCTGGCTAAGTCTTCGTTCTATGATTTGGGGTTTTCCTAATCTCTTTTAGAGATGTTCCTCAAAATAAAGCACAATAAAAACAGGCAACAGGATGGGCATTTTTTCCCCCAGGTCTTGATACCCAGTGGGAGCCATCCTCATTCCTCTTTCTTATCTGCTCTTCCCTGACCCCACTCTAACCCCTCCAGACCAGTACAGGTAGTCCTCGGCTTACGGAAGTTCAAACTTACAACAGCATTGAAAAATGTGACTTATGCCCCTTTTCCATAGTTATGACCTTTGCGGCATCCCCATGATCACACGATCAAAATTCAGATGTTTGGCAACTGGTCCATACCTATGACTGTTGCTGTGTGCCCCAAGGTCAGCCGATCCCCTTTTGTGACCTTCTGACAAGCAAAGTCAATGAGGAAGCCAGATTCACTTAACAACTGTGGCAAGAAAGGTCGTAAAATGGGGGAAAACCCTCTTAACAAATGTCTCACTTAGCAACATAAATGTTGGGCTCAATTGTGGTCGTAAGTCAAGGACGACCTGTGTTTAGGTCCCCCAGAATCTATCTAGACAGCCGCCCCCAAAAAAGACTTTCCAATCCTGAGCATGTTTGCAAAGTAGTGTCTGCCACAAAGCAGGACCAACTAAGGTGAGCCCCTCCCCTCCCCACCTGCATGTGCCTGTATCATATGCTGCTGCAAAATGGGGTTTGTGTAGCTGATATCAGTACACATGCTCAGAGGCTGCAAAAGCACATCTTGTTCCTTGCTCCCCAGTACAAAAACCGGCTGGTCAGCCCAGCCCAGAGGTGGGTTTCAGCAGGTTCTGACCAGTTCTGGAGAACCAGTAGCAGAAATTTTGAGTAGTTTGGAGAACTGGTAGTAAAAATTCTGACTCGCCCCGCCCCCATCTATTCTCTGCCTCCCAAGTCCCAGCTGATCGGGAGGAAATGGGGATTTTGCAGTAACCTTCCCCTGGATTGGGGACAGAATGGAGATTTTGCAATATCCTTCCCCTGCCACACCCACCAAGCCACGCCCACCAAGCCATGCCACACCCACCAAACCACACCCACAGAACCGGTAGTAAACATTTTTGAAACCCACCAATGGCCCAGACGGCTTTTTTTCTGCTGACCAGATGACTGCTGGCCTCGTTTTTGCCATCAAGGCCTAATTTAAAATGCTAATTTGATTTATTTTAATTCTTTCTAATGGATTGGGATTTTTAAAAAAACAAACAAACAGGGAATCGAGTTATATGAACTTACTTTACCGGCTGTCTTTGATTTTGGACTTGTGAACCTGATTGCATCTGCCTGGCAAGTCCAAATTCATTTATTTCATTTGCTTTCTTCATTCACTCCTGTCGTCTGCCACTGCTTCTTCACCTATCTTTAAAAATACCGAATTAATATTAGAGAATTACATCTGGATGCAAACAGAGGACTATCACTGGAGAGCAATAGCAAAATCCACATTTGTGTTGAAGAAGTACCGCATCTCCAGTCCCAGGCCTTCATATTGGAGGAGCATATTCAGAGAATATTTTTTATAATATCCCAATCAGTTTGATGTAATGATTAAAGGTGCTAGGGAACTGGGAGACTGTGAGTTCTAGTCCCACCTTGGGCATCTGGGGAACTTTGGGCCAGTCACTCTCTCTCAACCCTAAGAAGCAGGCAAGGGCAAACCATTTCTGGGGAGAGGAGGGAAACCTTGCCAAGCAAATTTCAGAGACTTGTTCAGGCAGTCTCCAAAAATAAGACACAACTGAGCAGAAGAAAAAGAAGAAAAAAAGTTAATTACAGGTAGTCCTCAACTTATGACCACAATGGACCCGAAAATTGATGTTGTTAAGTGAAACATTTATTGATGTCCCATTTTACGACCTTTCTTGCCACAGTTGTTAAGTGAATCACTGTAATTGTAATAATGTTGTGAAACTAGGTTCCCCGTTGTCTTTGCTCATCAGAAGGTTTCAAAAGCAGATCTCGTGACCCGGAGACACTGCAACCGTCATAAATATGAACCACTAGCCAAGCATCTGAATTTGGATCACATGATCATGGAGAGGGATGTTGCAGTGGTTTTATGTGTAAAAAATGGTTATAAATAACTTTTTTTCAGTGCCGTTGTACCCTTTGAACAGTCACTAAATGAATGGTTGTAAGCCAAGGGTTAGTTATACTGGGTTCCTCCATTGCTAGGTTCTCCTTACCAGATCCCTTTCTTGGGAACTATATGAAGAACCAGGATAGTGGAAGTTTTCAGCTGTACAACCTCAAGACCAGGGATGGGCTCAAGGGATGGGTTCCTGGGGGTTCGCAGGGGTTCGGGAGAACCTCTAGCTAAGATTCTGTGCAGTTCGGACAACCCCCAAATCCCATTCCTGACTGGCCACTCCCACCCCACCCCACCTCTCCCAGAAGTCCCCACACGGCCCATTTTGGATGCAGGTAAGTGCAGGGTGTGCGTGGAGGCTCAGGGAGAGCGAAAAACGGGCCTATTGGAAGTTCGGAAACTCCAGAGTCTGGGTAGGCCATTTTTGCCCTCCCAGAGGCTCAAGGAAAGCCTCCGGAGCCCAGGGAGGGCAACCCCCCCCACCATGATGCACAAGGCCGACTAGGCCACACCCACCATAACCACAGCCACCCAGCAACCAGGCAGAGAACCCCTTCCTAAAAATTTTGAAGCCTACCCCTACTCAAGACAAAACTTGAAGAACCCACAGCTGACATCTCTGTTTAGTTCAAGTTCCGTGTGCAAGAGAAGGGGTGGGTGGGTGGACTCTCTTTGGGCAAAATAATCTCCTAAAAAAATGCACCACCATTTCCACAGTAAAAGCAGCCCCGATTCCCACAGAAGCAGCCTCACCCACCTTGGGTAATAGAGTTACCGTGATGGCCGGAAAATCCCCTCAGGTGCTACTCCAGTTGCAGTGAAAGAACTCACCACATCCTGCCCAACTGCTTGTCTGTATTGTGTGTTTAACTACTATCTTTCGTGACAGTATCTCCTAGCACCAGACCATCTTTTTGTGGTCAGTGGTCCCTCTGATGACTTTGAAGGGTGTCAGTGTAATGAAGCGTTGTGCTCGGTGGGGCAGGGCTGAAATGTGGGGCCCCTTCCTCTTGCCTTGAGGGCGTTTAAAAGGGAAAAACAGTAGGTTAAGCCGGTCAGAGGCAGCAACTTTTAACTGTAAAAAGTGCTACTGAAAATTAATTCTTTATCGCCAAATGTCAGGGTACTGCAAACACGAGGGTTTTCCTGAGCTGGGAAAGACTATGCTTTGTCAGATCTGAGTTGGGAGGGGAGAAAACTCACCTCCGTTAGCCAGGTGGTAAAGCAACAATTGTACTTTTCAAGTTTGCCCTCAGTCCTGAAACTGTGGTGCATTGCATAGAACTGTAGTATATGTATATGTGTGCAAATGTGCACACACATGTATCCCTGGGTGCCAGGGGTGAAATCTAGTTACCTTCCCTACCGGTTTGGAAGTGCATGTGCCGCTCACGTGCATCATATGTGCACACGGACTCTCTGTGCATGTGCAAACCCTTCTGTGCATGCGCAGAGGATAGAAAACAGGTTACTTCCTGCTTAAAACCAGGAAGTAATGACGACTGGGCAGGTGGGCGGAGCCTCGCATTGCCATCGCTACCGGTTCTCTGAACCACCCACCGCCATCGTTACTGGTTCAGCTGAACCGGGCCGAACCGGTAGCATTTCACCCCTGCTGGGTGCACACATGAACAGAAAGTGAGTTGTTTCCAACTGGATCTACCAAAACTCCCAGAATGCTTCAACTTCAAAGCAAGTGGCTTTAAGTGTTTCAGAATTGGTCCGTTCTTTATGCAGCCTGTTCTTTATCCAGTCTTAAAGCCACAGATTTGGAATCAGTTTATTCCATGATGGACGTATTTGCATACTTTGGAGGAGAGAAAGAGAGAGAATTTTAGTTCTGTGAGTGAAAACTTCAAACTGGGCTGGGAGTTATCTAGGTTGAAACAGATAATATTTTAGCAGGGCAGAACCAATTCTGCAGTTTGTATAATTTACATAAAATATTCTAATTTTTGCTACTCAGTGATGAAACCCTGCATTTTGCCAGGGGGAATCCTACTTAGCCTCTTTCATTTTGGCTTGGTGTTTTCTCTAAACCTTTCAAAAAATGAAATCTTGAGAAAGTCTTTTAAAAAAACCACTGCAAGTTATCACAGGCATTTAAATCTGCCCCCACCCCCATCCAGCTACAAAATCTCCCTCTTTGGTTTTCCATGTTTTTAAGCACATTTTGCATCTGAAAGAGCGCTGCAAATAAAACTGCAATTCTTGTCATAGACTCTGCCAAATTAACTTGAAACCAAACATGATGAGTCTGAATTAGGACTGACAGAGATCTCAGGGCTTTAGCATTCTTAGAATCTCACAGAAAGGTAATAGCATTTAAGACAAATATCAATATCAAAGTTTTACTGCTTCCCTACTTAACCTATTCAACTGCACCCAACATACAAATGACCTTTGAAGGGTCCTCCGGTGCTGAGCAGTTCAGATCCACAAGATTCCTAAAAATGCTTTCTATTTCCAGATGTATCTATCAGATTTCCACACTCCTGTGTTGCTCACTCTTAAAAAATAGTGGGTCTCTCTTAGACCATCATGCAACCACAACTTTTTCTACTTTTAGAAGAGGACTGAAGATTCTCTCTTATCTGGGAGAAAGAAGATTATATTTAACTTCATTTCATCTTCTAGAACTGACATGAAATGGAATCAAGGGAACTCTGGCTGGCAGACTCTTTCTTCTTAGAAAGATTTTCCAGTGGAAGAGAAATACAGTGGGCTGTCACTTAATAGGCCATATGTTTAAAAAAAGCCAGAAAGTATTCTGCCTTCAATCCAGATCTATGGAAAATAGAACATAGTTGGATTCCCTGGCCTGCAGCTTGGATGTTTTTAGGCAGGTCTTCCATGTTCTTCTGCTTTGTATATCCTTTTTATTCTTTCTCTTTGAACACACTAAGCTAAATTTCACAGAATGCATAGGATGTCAAAAGTCAGCCATTGGGGGTGGGGGGTGGGGGGAGGAAAGAGTGTTAATTTGCAAAATGAAGCAAAATGCTGCATCTTGGAAATCATGATACTAGACAGCAAATCAGAAAATTACCTAATAGCGAAACCTGGTTTCTTAAGCATCTTTGCTTAAATGAAAAAAGTCCTGAGTAGAGTTAAGCTATCACACACAAACTAATTAATTAATTAAATGGAGAACTTTGGACAAAGACAAAAATGACACCAAGTGCATAATAAGGATCAATATAGGATCAATCACAATTGTTTAACAGTTTATATTTTATTAGACCTGTGGGCAAACAGATACAGTATAAGTGAAAAACAATTCTTATAATCGGCTAGTTAACACTCTTTATACCCAAATTTATGTCTTCTAGCTTCGCAAGTTCTAAAGAAAGCTGACATCCAAAATCCCTCCTAACAATATTCATTTGCATTCAAGAAAACGATGATTATAATTTTTTCATTAGGAGTCATAGAAGAGGCAGGCAGAAATTAGCAAAGTCTTTCAGAGAGGAGTTCCCCTTTCCAAATGGAACCATCATCCTTTGCCATTGCTACTGTAGGAAGTTAGCACCCACTCCTCTCCTAGGAAAATGAGATATTTTGGGAAATATTAAAAGGACAGAATATGTCCCCTAAAAGGGAGGCAGAAACTCACCCTCCCCATTTTGTCAATGGGCCATTAAGACCTGGGCCAGTCTATTCTACATAACAAAGATCTACCTCCTTCAGGCAGAGCCATAATAGGAATCCCAAAGCCCTTTCATTACATCATCACCCAGCAAGTGTCAACCAAGCTTGGGACTCAGGACAGCCTACAGAGTTGCCCCAGCATGGCTCCATGGGAGTCTGACAACCAATCAGAATAAAAGGTCAAATTCAAAAGCCCAGAGAGGGCATAAAACCGGGGCACTTTCAACATCTCTTCCCTTTTTTCCCCAGGACCTCAAACCATGTAGTCCTGACCACCATTAAAAACAATCTTTCCAAGCAGTCTCCATGTTTCCAGGGTCTTTCTTCCCCACTTGGAACTGAACCCAGATGGACCTTTCTTCCAATACCACCGCTGACCAGAGATGAAGATAATGGAAGTGGGGTGGGAATTATTCTTGTCATAATTTTGAATTCAGCAAGGACTTAGTAGAAAGAAGGGCAAGAAAGAGGAAGAAGAAAGGTCTAAGAATTGGTACCATTCCCCTGCAGGGACGTGGGCTTGGCAAATGTATTGTTGTTTCAGTCTTATGGACAAGCTTGTGTCAGCCTCTTTGAAAAAATGGGTGGGGAATGTTAATTTATCTGTCTCTTGCAGAGTTTAAAAGACAAGCAAAGTTGTGGTTGTATCCGTGGGTTTTTCTTTATTTTTCACCCAGAGAAACAGGAGACCACTGCAATAAAGCTCATAGGAACTGGTCTCCTTTGCTTATCAGTTTGACGATGGGGGAGAAAGAAGAGTACTGGGAGATAGGGAGGACTTTCCTCATCTGCAGATGCCAAATTCTAAGCCCCTGAGGGCTTCCCCCCCTTTTCCTTTTAGGAGATGGCTGCTGGGCCCATGCCAGGATTACTTATGTATGTATTTTAAAAGAATCAAATCTGATTGGGGAATGTGCAATTCTGTGCCAGACTGAATGTTGCAGATTAAGCAGAGTGATACATGTTTGTTTGCCATCTCTTGGTCAGCTGCTTCCTGACTTGTGGGATGGAACAATCTGGCGGCCATTGTCAGCAGTTCCTTCCCTTCATCTGTCTTTCAGTAAATGCTGAAATTCACAAGTTCTTCCTCTTTTTTTTTTTCCTTCTCCACAGCATCTCTGTGAAACTTCTAAAACTGTTTCTCAACCTTGACGACTTTAAAACTTCGTCAAGGTTGAGAAACTCCCAGATTTTCCCATGGATGGCTATGGAATTCTGGAAGTTGAAGTCCACACATCTTTATTTATTTATTTTTTATTTTATTTATTTGTCAAGAACATATTAGGTAATATATATAAGTATAAGCATGAATTGAATACATAAAATAGATACAAATAAAGGGAACATTAGGACAGGGACGGTAGGCCCGCTGGTGCTCTTATGCATGCCCCTTACAGACCTCTTAGGAATGGGGTGAGGTCAACAGTAGACAGTCTTAGGTTAAAATTTTGGGGGTTTGGGGATGAAACCACAGAGTCAGGTAGTGCATTCCAGGCATTGACCATTCTATTGCTGAAGTCATATTTTCTGCAATCGAGTTTGGAGCAGTTCACTTTAAGTTTGTATCTATTGTGTGCTCGTGTATTGTTGTGGTTGAAACAGATAATTTTATGAGCTATGCTTAGGTCATACCGAAGACGGCGTAGTTCTAAGTTTTCTAGGCCCAGAATTTCAAGTCTGGTGGCATAAGGTATTTTGTTGCGAGCAGAGAGTGGAAGACTCTTCTTGTGAAATATTTCTGGACACATTCAATTGTATTAATGTCCGATATTCAGTGCGGGTTCCAGACAGATGAGCTGTATTCGAGAATTGGTCTAGCAAATGTTTTGTATGCTCTGGTTAGTAGTGTGATATTACCGGAGAAGAAGCTATGCAAGATTAGGTTTACAACTCCTAATGCCTTTTTGCAATGTTGTTACAGTGGGCTTAAAGTTGCTAAGGTTGAGAGACAATGCTCTAAAGCTAAGTTATTGGTCAGTTAAAACATTCTTACTTGGAAAATCATGTAGGCTTTGCCTCCTGCATGTAAAACTGCAGACTGTTTTTGGATCTGCCTTTCTCACAGTAGGGTTTGTTCTTAAAGAAAACACGCCATCTTCTTTCACATACACCTATTCCAAGAAGATGATCACAACCCTTCTGCATTTATTATCCCTTCTCATTGCAATATGTTTTAATTGGAAGTGGGCTTTTTTAGGCCATTTAAAGCAGCAGCTTTTGTTTAAGTTGCTGTTCTCAAGATGCTGAATTTTAATCCCTCCACTGTCCTTTTTTTTGAGCAGGGAGGTTATAAACTGTGACTTCTGCTGCCTAATTTCTAGCTATCATGCTCCTTCTGGTCCTGAACACGAGACAATATAAGATCATGGCTATAAATGGGACATAAGAAAATGTTCCATTTCAGGATCCAATCTGAGTTGATCATCAGAGATTTATTCTTCCAAGCTTTCAGACTCATGCCGGAGCCCATCCTCAGGGAACTTCTCTCTCTACACACATTCTGAAGAGAGAGAGAGAGAGGTTCCTTTAGGACGGGCTCCAGCACAAGTCTGAATGCTTGGAAGACAAAACCCCTAGTCCCGGTGACCGACTCAGATTGAATCCTGCAACATTATCCTAGGATACTATATTTGCCTTCATGTTGTGGCCCACCAGCAGCCAGCTGATCTGGCGGCAGACTCGGATAGTGAGGAGGTTGGGGAGGAACATGGGCCAGTCCTGGAGTCTGAGGAAGGCTCTGATGAGTGTTCTGTGTCAGAGGCAGAGATGTGACCAGGGCCGTCTGACATTTATCAGATAACTTCTGAGTCGGAGATAAATGGGGCTGAAGAAAGCTGGAGCCTGTTCCCGATGTGCGCGTGCGCAGAGCTGCCAGGAGAAGGAAACAGTTAAGGAACAAGGGCTGACTTGGGAGTAAAGGCACAGATGGACAGTGAATTGGCCCCTCCCATAGGGAATAAAGAGGAGCGAAAGGGGTGTGGAGTTTGCAGGAGACAATTAGTTCATTTCAGTAGTGTGAAGATCTGTTCATGACTGTCAGAGACTCCTTGCCAAGTATTTTCTTGTACAGCATTGCGTTTGGAAGATATCGGCCTGGCAGCTCTCCAAGCCTGATAAAAGGTCTGTGGTTGTAAATTCACCCATAAACTCTGTTTACTGGGACTTTGCTGGATGTGAATGAGAGGAAATCACATTAGCTTAATAAAAAGGGATTTTTGTCGGGACAAGGAGTCCCTTTTGTGACGCCTAGGTCAGAACACTTCATTTGTAAATAATGAATGTCATAGTATGAAATTCTAGTTCCTTCTAATGGACATCAGTGGATGGTTTGCTATTTGAGAATGTCTCTAAAAAGCTGCCATCAGGATTGACATCAGCCAATCAAATCTTTATTATGGTCATAGACAAGCATACCTTTTCATCAAGTTTCTGTTCCCCTGGTATGAAAGCATTGGGTATTGAGTAGGAAGAGCAATAGCCCACTGCTCGTCTGCTAGGGGAATTCTGAATGGTGGGATAAAACAAGACAGCATTGTAAACCAATGTCTCCTCATTCTTCCCAGGATTTCGTGCAAGCAGGAGAGTCTGATACAGAGCGTTGTGCCCCTCGGCCAGAGCTGGAGCATCGTGGCTGCCTTGCCAGTGAAATCATGGATCCCCAAGGCAAGCAGCATATTTTGGAGGACAGGCCTCTGAGAGAGAACATCTACCATGAAAACATCACTCAACTGTCACCGCAAAGAATAGTTCTTCAGCTTCGGCCTGGTAAGTACTGTTGGAAGAAATATCCATTTGGTTCAGTTCCAAACCAGGAGAAAGGCACTGGAGACAAAATGGAGGCTGGAGGCTGATTGGAAAGAGGGTCCATTTATTGATGAAGCAGAACCATCAAGCACATGTGATTCTGGGCAGCTGATCACATGGAGTTGAGAGTGAGGGTTTTTTATACCTTCTCTTGGGCTTTGCACTTGAGCTTCCTGTTCCTGTGCAATAACATGTATTCTATTGGCTGTTGTAGGGGTTGTAGGGGTCATAGCTGGCTTTATAGGTTGTCTGAGCTAAGTTCGGTTGAAATTTCTAAGGGTGGTGCAATAATTAATGGCTTTGCCCTGTTTTGGCTCTTGGGTGAGGGCTAATCTGCCTTTCTTCAGACTTTGCTGCAGGGAGTAATGGTTTACCAAATCTGCATTTCTAAAAGGTGCCCCAGCTCAGTATCTGCTTGGGGGCAGGGAGCTGGGGCTCTGAGTTTCTGTCTCCCTTAAGATTTTTATTTCTCTTTTAGGGGGAATATTTTATCCTGCCATTTTAAAAATATTTCTCAAAATATTTCATTCTTCTAGGAGGGAGGGTGGTGGCTTCCCACAGTACTTTTATTGGAAAAATCTCCAGAATCTGAAGAATCTGAAGAACATTTGATTGCCTGATCTGCTTACCAATAGGGAGGTTTCCACCGTCCCTTCCTAGGCCAGACACATCTTCTTCTCTTCCTTCTTCCCTTCTGATTCTGTGCCTGTAGGAAAGGAACAGAGTTTCACTGTCCGCTTCAAACGGGCTGAGGGTTATCCTGTGGACCTCTACTACCTCATGGACTTGTCCTACTCCATGAAGGATGACCTGGAGAAGATCAAGCAACTGGGAAGTGACTTGATGGCTGCCCTGCGCAAAGTTACTACCTCAGTGAAGATTGGTATGTAGTGAACTCTGAACAGGGAAACACAGAAGATCTAGAAAAAGCATTATAGATTAGTGTAAGTCTTAGAAGAAAAGATGTAAAAAGTATTTCCAACAATACTTGAAAACTAGCATTTATTTTGTCTTTGGTCACATTTAATTTAATATTTTTAAAAATGAAGTGAGGATGCCTTGCCTAGCATCTGAATTCTTTATCTTTACTAGATAAAAAGACTTTGCATCTCTGCTAACTAGCACGTACCTACAAAGTTTTCTTTATAGCAATAGCACTTAGACCTATATACCACTTTACAGTGTTTAACAGCCCTCTCTAAGCGGTTTACGGAGTCAGCATATATGCCCCCAACAATCTGGATCCTCATTTTACCGACCTCAGAAGGATGGAAGGTTGAGTCAACCTTGAGCCTGGTGAGATTTGAACTGCCAAATTGCAGGCAGCTGGCAGGCAATAGAAGTAGCCTGCAGTACTGCACTCTAACCACTGCGCCACCGTGGCTCTCTCTCTCTCTCTCTCTCTCTCTCCTACCCCCTCCTTCCCCCCATTCCCTTGAGGTTCTATTTTTAAATGCGCAAATTTATTCTAAGTCTTGCCCTAGTTTTTTGGGGAATCCCACTTTTGTATTCACTCTTTGATAACTGTATGTCAGCCTTTCCAAATAGGCCAGGCAGGAAACATGACCAGATAAATTAATTCCGCTTTATTATAAATCTACATTAACAGAATCTTGCATCTGTGAAAGTGCAATTCTCCCGCCAGCTCCTTTACAGCCCAAGAACCAAAGGAGGGTCCCTTCAAAGCCTGTTGCCCTGCCTACTATCCAGCTGTGGGCTATGCTGTCTTGTATCTGATCTGTCCCCTAGGTGGTATCGGTTCACCCCATCTCCCAAAACCTTATCCGTGTGCTTGTAGGAGGTTGTAAAGCCCTCAGAGCTGGGGCTTAAGGGTAACATGAGGAAGACAGAAGATCTTTTCCTTGCAGGGTTTGGTGCCTTTGTGGACAAGACTGTGCTGCCTTATGTCAATATGGTTCCTTCCAAGCGGAAACATCCCTGCCTAATCCCAAAGGAGAACTGCCAGTCAGCATTCAGCTACAGGCACGTGCTTGCTCTGACTGAGAACGCCAGTGAGTTTGAGAGCAGGGTCGGTCAGCAGCGCATCTCAGCCAACCTGGATGATGCAGAAGGAGGCTTTGATGCTATCATGCAGGCAGCCATTTGCAAGGTGAGTGTAGCAGAAACCCTGACCACTCAGTCTTCAATAATCACGGGGCACCTGCTGGCAAGTACTTCCAACCCAGATTTTTCAGTGATGGGTTGCTCCCGGTTCGGGTGAACTGGTAGTGGCGGTGGCAGGAGGCTCCGCCCACCCACCCAGACATAATCAAAAACGATCTGCACATCCACAGAAGCTTCTGCACATGTGCAGAAGCGCCATGTGCTCGCAAAGCGAGTGTGCGCCTCCGTGCGCTACCGATAGCAAACCGTTAGCTCCGGGTTTTGAAACCCACTACTGAGATGTTTGTAACCTTCTGTCCTTTGAGATGCTCGTATGAATTGTGCCCATGTTGCTCTGTGCTAGGGAGAACGGTGAGAAAGGTCGCATCCTAATAAGGCCTTTTCCTTCTCCATTTTCACAATCGATCCAGGATTCAACTTTCAAGGTAAGGTCTACTAAGTCCCAACTGATTAATACCATTAACTTTTCTAACTTTTCATAACCAGCAGAACAGTCCTGCGCAGGGCTGGGTTCTACTTACCTTTACTACCAGTTCGGAGAAGTGTTTTGATGACGTTGGGGGCGGGGGGGCAGAGCCTCCTGCCGGTTTTAATAGAACCGGTGCGAACCGGGGGCAACCCACCACTGGTCCTGCCAAAGCAGCCCAAACTATGAGTTAAGCAGGACTGATTCTATTTTTATTATTTTTACTAACTTTCTTTTCAGGGCTGAGAGAGAGAATGAGGAAGAAACCTCTTTCTCTAGCGGCTTTTTCTACATGTCAAATTTTATAAACTTATATTCCCTCATTATATGTGCCTCCCCCCTCCCAGGTTTGGTAACTGCTTATATTTTACTACTTCATACAAAGTTGTGACTATTCTTTTCCCACGGCAAAATCAGGACATTCTTCAGAAGTTCCTTCCCTCCCACTTGCTCCCAAGAAAAAAAAAACTTTGATATTTTTCCTGTGGAAAAGCATACATCTCCTTCCTTGCTCTGGACAATTCTTCTTAGGCTTGCTAAATCCACTAGGCAGCTACGAGGCTGGGATTATGTAGACTAGGTCTCCTTCCTTCCTTCCTTCCTTCCTTCCTTCCTTCCTTCCTTCCTTCCTTCCCTCCCTCCCCCCCTCCCTCCCTCCCTCCCTCTCTCCTTCCCTTTGCTTTAAACTTATATCTATCTACTCCTTGTTAGACTTTTCGCAAAACATTTAAACATCTTTAAATACCTTTGTAATCCAGAAAGAATGTTGACTCATCCAAGTGGAAGTATTTTACTCTGCTACTCAGACAATCTCTCTTTAGCTGTAAATTAATTACATCCGAAAGTGTTTAAGAAACTGAGGCTT
This sequence comes from Arizona elegans, assembly GCA_022577455.1. NCBI lineage: Eukaryota > Metazoa > Chordata > Lepidosauria > Squamata > Colubridae > Arizona > Arizona elegans. The sequence goes on from JAKOOJ010000003.1 coordinate 20,480,698, forward strand.
GCACCAACCTTGTATCCATATAAGCTGCATTATGACTGTGAGCTTGATTAGAAGCTCTTGACACCCCACTGCTCAACTCTCGAGTCAACCACAAAACCCTCAGTTTCTGCCATCTCTTCATGAGGAGCAGTTGTACGGAGTGCAAGTAGGCAATCTCACAATCTCTCCTTTACCCAGAAAGACTGCACTGGCTGCCCACTTCTGCAGCAATGCCATTCTGGCATTAGAGATGTCTATGCCACCCTAGATCCTCAACCAGAAACCACTCCTAATTTTTCTCAATCTGGAGCAAAATTTCACAAAATATCATTGCCAATCTGATCGTTCAAACTTTGGTAACTGCTACCTTAGATTTATTTGCAGCGTTCCACATTTTCCGTTGGAAACCTTGTTTTCTAAGAATTAAACTAAGTGACAAAAACTGAGGTTTGGTATTGGTAGGTCTAACAGATTTTGAACTTTGATCCGAGCTTTATTCAAATGTGTCTTAACCGCTTCTGAGTATGCAGCACTCTTGAGAGATCGCGAATGAGTACTCAGATCGAAAATATTGATGTAAGTGGAGTTGCTGTTTTGAATGTGGGAGAACTCACTTGACCCTTGCTCTCTCTTTCCAGGAGCAGATTGGCTGGCGTAATGTGACAAGTCTGCTGGTTTTCACTTCAGATGGCACTTTCCACACTGCAGGGGATGGAAAACTGGGAGGGATCCATATGCCCAATGACGGCCGCTGCCACCTGGATGCCAATGGTGTATACAGCAAAAGTCACCTCTATGTAGGTTCCTTTCTCATCTTCTTGAAAAGCTACTGAGGTTACTTAGAAAATAAGTGAAAGTGCGATGTCTACACATTATTTGTTGAAATAGTAAGTAATGAAGAGTCCACTAACAACTTCCATTAGCCTTACCCAACACAATAAAAATAAGCGACAATGAGAATGGATCAAAATCTGGAGCATGTCAGGTTGCCTAACCCTGGCTTACTCTATGAGCATATCTTTAGCCCTTCATTTGGTAATGGGATCATTGTCAACAAGAATGACAGTTGTACATCTGCCTCCCCACCCCAACTTTGTATATTACCGAGCTCAATATCACAATTTTATTTATTTTAGAAAATGTATATTGCTGCCTATTTGCACCTGGCGACTCAAGGCGGCTTACACGAATATAAAAACATCATATATAAAAAATAAAACTAGTAGAAGAAGGGAATAGAGAATAGCAATATCATGGTATTCCCTATTTCTCCATAGTAGATAGGGGAACAGTGGAAATGAACTGGTAATTTGACAGTGGATGTGTATTTATTTATATTTGCCATATATACTGTATTTTTCAGAGAATAAGACGCACCTTTTCCTTCCAAAAAAGAGGGTAAAAATCTGGGTGCCTCTTATACTCTGAATGTAGCCCTGCCCAGCTTCTCAAACGGAGGTTTCAGAGGTTGAAAAAAGCCTCCAAACAGAGCTTCAGAAAAAAAGCCTCCAAACAAAGCTTCAGGAAAAAAGTCTCCAAACAGAGTTGCAGAAAAAAAGCCTCCAAACAGAGCTGCAAAAAAAAAAAAAAAAAAAAAAAAAAAAAAAAAAAAAAGGCTCCAAACAGAGCTTCAGAAAAAAAGCCTCCAAACAGAGCTGCAGAAAAAAAAGCCTCAGAAACAGAGCCTCAGAGGCTTTTTTCCTGAAACTCTGTTTCGGAGGCTTTCAGAGGTAGGAAAAAAAGCTTTTTTTCTGAAACAGAATTTCAGAATATGGTATGTTCTGTATTAGAAAATATGGTATGTTCTGTCCAATTTAGCACTAAAGCACCAAACCTATGCACAGCAGCATCTGATTTTGACTCAGTCAAGCTATTGGTCCTTGTGATCTAATACTTGGCCATATGACAGGGGCTTTCTAAAGCTTTGGAGGATGGCTTTTTTTTGTCATTCTATCCAAACCCATATCCATCGGAGATACCGGGGGCTGAATTGAACCTCAATTGAGCTGCAACAAAAAAACATGCACTCTGTTTTAGTGCTCTAGTTCTAGCCATGATCTCTGAAGAGATTTTAAAATTTCATGCCCTGAAGAAGTCTGATGTCAATCGTGAAAATTCAATCAATTGCTGCATGTGCTTCTGCTTTTTTTGGAGGGTGAGAGTAAATCCACAACATTTGGCTTGGAAGGTAGGGCCCTGAAGCTCCTGGATTCTACCTGAAGTCCTGATGAGAAGGAAAGGGATTCCCCACCATCCAGTCAGAGCTGAAGAAGCTTCTTCAGCTGAGAAGGGAAACGTCTTCAAAGAAAAACCAGAAAGTCCAGTTGCCTCTTGGAAAAAAAGCACCTTTGGGACAACCATGACTTGGATGACTGAGAATCTCCATAGACTTTTAAGGAAGGGGAGGTTTCCAGGGGAAAAAGAACAACAACCAATGAGGAGGGAAAGGAAGAAAAGCATCTGCCCCTGTAACCACAGCCTCTGTCTCTTTGCAGGACTATCCTTCTGTTGGGCACTTGGCTGAAGTCTTGTCCAGATCTAATATTCAGCCTATATTTGCCGTGACTAGTTCCAGGCTATCCTTATATAAGGTGACTGCTGAGTTGAACGAGTGGGGAGGGAAGGTATACTTGGACTATTTGGGAATCTCCCACTCAACCTTTTTCCTCTCCTCTCTAGGAGCTGAGCAAGCTTATTCCAAAGTCAGTGGTGGGGGAACTGAAGTCGGACTCCAGAAATGTGGTGCAGCTCATAGAAGACGCCTATAAAGTGAGGACATTGAGTAGTCTGGCTCATCTGAAATTAATCCTGATCAGGGGAAAGACCACTTTTCCAGTGCCACCATTTGCTTGAGCTTTACTCAGAAAATGGCCTGAAGGCACCCAATGCTCATGCTCTAATAAGAAATAAGTAGACTTCATAAGCTGTCATAGTTGGGAGATAACCTAGAAGCACTCTGAGCCCCTTGAATTGGTTATACATATAAGCACGCCCCTTAAAGACTTCTTAGGAATGGGGTGAGGTCTACAGTAGACAGTCTAAGGTTAAAGTTTTGGGGGTTTGGGGAAGAAACCACAGAGTCAGGTAGTGCATTTCAGGCGTTTGCGACTCTGTTACTGAAGTTGTATTTTCTGCAGTCTAGTTTGGATCGGTTTTCCATGAGTTTATATCTATATTGCGTGCTCTTGTATTGTTTTGGTTGAAGCTGAAGTATTCATTGGCTGGTAGGACATTGTAGCAGATGATTTTATGAACTACGCTTAGGTCATACCGAAGGCGGCGTAGTTCTAAGTTTTCTAAGCCCAGAATTTCAAGTCTGGTGGCATAAGGTATTTTGTTGCGAGCAGAGGAGTGAAGGACTCTTATGAAATATCTCTGGACTTGTTCAATTGTATTAATGTCCGATATACAGTGTGGATTCCAGACAGATGAGCTGTATTCAAGAATTGGTCTGGCAAAAGTTTTGTATGGCTTAGTTTGCAGTTCAATATTACTGGAGAAGAAGCTATGCAAGATTAGGTTAACAACTCTTAATGCTTTTTTAGCAATGCTGTTACAGTGAGCTCTGGCACTTAGATCATTTGAGATGAGTACTCCAAGGTCTTTGACAGAGTGAGGGTCGTCTTCTAGGTATATAAGATCTCAGTTGGTGTAGAGGTTAAGATGTTAGATTGGCACTAGGGAGATCCAGGTTCTATTTCACCCTCAGCCGTGGAAACTCAATTTTGTGCTAGATATCCTCTCCCAGCTCCACCTACTTCAGGGGGTAGCTTTTGTGGGAGGAAATCGGATGAAGAGTGCTAGGATGCTATATTGCATCCCTATATGGTATACATGGATGTGTAGATGGAGGAGTGACACAACTTATTTTTTGGGGAGGAAAATAGGGAGAAAAAATATTCATCTAGCTAGTGTAGTCAGCTTCAGCACATTAGCTTGCTGGTTTTTATCCCCCGTTTGGGGATAAAAAAAATCTTCTAAAGCACAACTGATCTTTGGAGAGAGAAGCAATGAGAAAAGCAGGCAAACTATGGAGATCACTTCACCCCCTAGCGTCTCGTTCGGGCTGAAAAAAAGCTTCACAGCTGAGAGTCGGAGGGAGCAGGCAAAGCACGGAAGATCACTTTTTTAAAAAAAAAAAAATTATTTATATGCCACCCTTCTCCGGAGACTCAGGGCGGCTTACAATGCGTTAAGCAATAGCCTTCATACTTTTGTATATTTATACAAAATCAGCTTATTGCCCCCACAAACTGCGTCCTCAATTTACCTACCTTAGAAAGGATGGAAGGCTGAGTCAACCTTGAGCCTGGGGAGATTCGAACTTGCAGTAATTGCAGGCAGCTGAATGTTAATAACAGGCTATTAGTCTGCTGTGCCACCAGGCTCTTTTTTCACTGAAAAAAAGCTTTTAAAGCACAGCTGAGAGTCGGAGGGAAAAACATGGAGATTGCTTCACTTGGGAATGGAGATTTTGCAATATCCTTCCCCCAGGAGTGGGGTGGGAATGGAGATTTTGCAGTATCCTTCCCCTGCCACATTCACCAAGCCACGCCCACAGAACCAGTAGTCAATTTGATGCTCCCATGATAGAAATAAACTGTGACTTTCTTAAAGCAAATAGCTGAGCTGAGTTTTGAAGCACAGCCCCCTACCCACCCATAATCACCGGATCTGCTAGTAAGAACATGTGTAAGCATTCTCCTTTTCTGCCTTGCTTCGCAGCGTAGTATCATCCAAGTCATAAGCCTACTCACAAGAGATTCTACTTGTCTCTCCACAGAGTCTTGCCTCCACAGTGAAACTGGGGCATTTCTCAGACCTTCCGCCTGGAATCTCCATTTCTTATGACTCCCATTGTGGGGACACAGAAACCTTTGGGCAGACAGAGGGTGGAGAATGCAGTGACGTGTCTGTCAACCAGATGGTAAGCATTTAAGTCAAGAGCTTCTGATGGCTCCAAATATGTCTCAGGAGAAGCTCTCAATGAGGTTGCTGTGTTACAGCTCTAGCAGTCTAAGCATGGATAGAGAGCTACTGGGAATTGGAATTTGGCAACATTTGGATTGTCACAGATTTATCACTTAGGGAAGTTGATGGAGCCCATCTCATTCACCTACCGGTATCTTCTCAAGGTACAATTCACAGTGAAGATAATGGCAACCACTTGCCTACCTGAGTCCCAGAAGCTGGTGTTGCGAGTATTAGGAGTGGGAGAGGAGGTCCAAGTAGAGCTGTCAACAGCTTGTGAGTGCCAATGTGGAGACACCCAGCCTGATGCACACCACTGCTCTGGTGGACATGGCAACCTCACTTGTGGCATTTGCAGGTATTTATATGATTTATTTCACTGTGTTTTGTAAAAGCTGCTTTTCTGTGTCATAATAGTCAACGATATCGACAGGCTAGACCTGATAACTACTAGGAGGAGCGGCTACAGATTTAACCTGGGAAGGCAACAAAACAAAATACACCCAATAGCAAAATCCTTCTGGTTGCCATTGATGTGTCCCAAAGGTACTCAAGGAGTCAAGGTAGCTTTACTTCACTCCAGTAATGGGTTGATTAGTGTAAAATTAAAAGTATAATAGAAATATATTGATGATAAGTTAGTAATACCTCCAAAAATGCTGCCAAGGAAATTGCATGGACTTGTCCAGGCAGGAGTCAAGACTGACTCAAAGGCCCCTCGATCTAGAATTCTCTCCAGAGAATTCTCTCCTGAAATTCTCTCCAGGATCTAGAATTCTCAGTTTCCCCAGGCCTAAGTTGGAGCTGGGCTCACCACGAGAGGCCCATAGCCAGGCTCAGATCAGGCACCATTCATTTCTCTCTGATATCCACCGTGCGACTGTGATCTCCTTCCAGGATTAAGTTGTTCTAGTTTTAACTCCTGTATCAGCAGCCCCTCTGCATCATCCTACAATGTTTTGTAAGATTGGGTGAGAAGAGGAAAAAATATACAAAGGAACAGAGGAAGAAGTAAACCATAGGGAGAATGGCAGGGACAAAATACTTTATGCCACCAGACTTGAAATTCTGGGCTTAGAAAACTTAGAACTACACCGCCTTCAGTTTGACCTAAGCGTAGCTCATAAAATTATCTGCTACAATGTCCTACCTGTCAATGACTACTTCAGCTTCAACCACAACAATACATGAGCACACAATAGATACAAACTTAAAGTGAACAGCTCCAAACTCGGTTGCAGAAAATATGACTTCAGCAACAGAGTGGTCAATGCTTGGAATGCAGTACCTGATTCTGTGGTTTCATCCCAAAACCCCCAAAATTTTAACCTAAGACTGTCCACTGTTGACCTCATCCTATTCCTAAATGGTCTGTAAGGGCCGTGCATAAGAGCACCAGCGTGCTTACCATCCCTGTCCTAATGTTTCCTCTATTTGTATCTATTTCATGTATCCAATTATGTTTAGACTTATTACCTAATACGTTCTTGACAAATAAAATAAAAATTAAATAAATAAAAAAAGAGAAAAGGAAAAAATCAGATAAAAGGTGACAGATAGTAGGATGAGATGACACTCCTTCAACAAGGAAGTTATCCTTTAACTGTGATACTCTCACCAGCACCACAAAAGCTGACTGATGACCTTGGGAGTTATTCAAACATTATATAAAAAGACCAAAAACAAACATTTATAAAGCCATTTTATAAACGCAATACTACATTAAAACTTCCTTTCAATACGTATGTCAGACTTATAAAGATTCATCCCAATTCTGATTAATCATTGAATTTAAGTCACTCCCTGTTTGAAAAACTCCCGAAGTTTGTAAGATATTATTGAAATTAAATTAAAAAATATGAATGGTTAGTACTTTTAAAGAGAAGAAAAAGATTATATTGCATGACCATAAATTGGAGAGAGAGAGATTTACATTTAATGAGTTAATTGTAGTTAGTTGGGATTTTATTGATTTTATATATATATATATATATATATATATATATATATATATATATATATATATATATATATATATATATATATATATATATTTGAAAGAAAGTTTTAATGTAGTTTTGTGTTTGGGGGAACTGAGTTTATAAAGTGGGTTTGAAAATGGTTTTTTTTCTCCTTTATAACTTGAGTAATCCTTAACGTTTGTAACATATTACTGAAAGTGAATTTTAATGTATGTATGTTAAGGGGAGGTTAAAGAAGAATAAAGTTTAAAAAAAGATGTGTTAGAAATTGATTCTAGAAAAGTTTTTAAAGAAAGGGTTAATATTTTAAAATTTAGAAAAAGTATTATTTTCTTTAGGATTAAAATTTGAAAGAGTATACTGAGTTTTATTAACATAAATTATGACAGTCTATAAATATTAATGAACAAACAGAAATATATATTATTTCCCACGGCAAGGAAAAACAGAGATTGTTAAATCAATTATTATCTTCTATTGTGCCAAAGAAAGTTGGAGATCAGTGCCTTTTGTTTCTTTTTCTCTTTCTATATCACATTTTCTCTCCCCCCCCGTCCTTCCCCTAGTTTTCCATTATATTTTATTTTCCTTTGTATCTTATATTTTGATAAAAATTAATAAAATTTAATATAAAAAAACTAGCTGATGACCTGAATATCACCCTCTCCCTCAAAATATAACCATGATGATGGAACTATGCAATCTAGGCACCATAAGTGCCACCAAATTGGTTATCGACCACAGAAATTACTCTGTTTCCCCCAAAATAAGACATCCCCTGATAATAAACCCAATTGGGCTTTTGAGTGCGTAGCAATAAGGCCAAGCACTTATTTCAGGGTTCAAAAAAATATAAGACAGGTTCTTATTTTTGGGGAAACAAAGTATATTGAAAATTTCACTTACGTTTATTGTTGCAGAGCAATAAATGCTCAAAAAAACCTTTTTCTTCATTTGCCTGGAATAAGGTCCAGGTCAGAAATAATACAATAAAATAGTGTAATATTGATTTCATGGTCTGTTCTTTTGCCTTCATGAAGTGGCAAAATGATCTACAGCTAGTCCTCAACTTATGACTGGTCTCTTGGTGACCATTTGAAGTTATGATGGACGAAACACTGTTTTGGCCGGCAAAGTGCTATAGGAGGCCATCCAGGCCAAAAACATGGCACGTGGGGGTCGCCCATGGCCCCCACATGCCCCATTTTGGCTGCCAGAGGCACTGGTCCTTTGCTATTTCCAGGCCAGCCCCGCAGGCCAGATTTAAGCACCCTGCGGGCCGGATGGGGCCCGCATGCCTTGAGCGTTTTCCTGGAAGGCCTGATTAGAGAACTTCTCTGAGAAGAATAAAGAAATGAAACCTTCATGTCTAAGTGGCAGTTCCTATTCAGAAGAACTACCGAACAAGCAATATTACTTCTAGCAATTTCTATTTATTTATTTTTTTGCTTAAATCTTCTTTTTGACCAAACACAATTTCTGCAATCAAAATTTAAAAACTGCAAACAGTTTCAAAGGGGTTGTTCAGACCAATTTCAAATCTCACATTTATCTTCTCACTGTAAAATTCAGTGAAGATAAAAGTATCTGGATCACATCTAGGGGAAAAAAAAACATGATATGGTAATGTGATATACATAATCCTGATTTCACACACAAATCCTGCCAGAGACCCTGTTTATTTTAATTTTTTGTAATAAATGTAGGATTGAGGGATTCAAGACACATATATATTGAAATGTGTTTTTTTTTAAGGATAGTTTTCCTTGGGAAAATCTGGAGGGGGCTCAAAACCCATTACCTCTGGAATGTTATTCCATGCCCTAACAAGGAATCCCCCCCACAAACTGATCTAAGAAGGCTCAAAGGTATGTCCTCAGAAGCTGTCCATGTTAAATACTCTGCTGTTTGGATTGCCCTTGAAGGTGGATAGATGCCTGATTGCACCACCTGAAGAAGTGTTTGGAGCAGGGGTGAAATCCAAGAGGTTCTGACAGGTTCTGGAGAACTGGTAGTGGAAATTTCGAGTAGTTTGGAGAAGGAAGTTGGTGAGGATGAAACCACACAAGCCAACGCTTGACTTAGAAATGCTCTTTGGCTCCTCTCCATGGCCCATTTCTCCTCTCTGTTCTAGATGTCATGAAGGCTACGTTGGCCGGCGCTGTGGTTGCAGGAAAGAGGAACTACTTGGGTCAGAAGGTGTGACCCTAGCAAGTGGGCCCTTCTGCAGTTGTGACAACGTTGCCTGCGAACGACATAATGGGCAACTCTGTGCAGGTAAAAACATGAAGTTTCTTTTAAGATCAAAGCAGGGGTGAAATCCAGCAGGTTGTGACAGGTTCTGGAGAACTGATAGTGGAAATTTTGAGTAGTTCGGAGAACCGGCAAATACCACCTCTGGCTGGCCCCAGAGTAGGGTGGGAATGGAGATTTTGCAATATCCTTCCCCCAGGAGTGGGGAGGGAATGGAGATTTTGCAGTGTCCTTCCCCTGCCATGCCCACCAAGCCACGCCCACCCAGTGGTGAAATCTAAAATTTGTTACTATCGGTTCTGTGGGCGTGGCTTGGTGGGGGGGGTAATGTGACTGGGTGGGTGTGGCCATTTTTTTTTTAACTTTTAAAACCATTTTTTCTACAACCTCTTCGGCGAAGATGCTTTCAAAAGGCTCTGACGATCCCAGCTGAGTTGCCTGATTGGCAGAGGCTTTTTTAAAAAGCCTCTGCCAATCAGGCAACTCAGCTGGGATCGTCAGAGGCATTTTTTAAAAAAAGGGTTTTTTTTTCTTTTAAAAGCCTTTGAAGATCCCAGCTGAGCCGCGCGATCATCAGAGGCTTTTTTTTTTACTCTTAAAAGCATTTTTTGGCCGAAGAGGTTGTAGAAAAAAATGCTTTTAAAAGTTAAAAAAAAAGCCTCTGATGATTGTGCAGCTCAATTGGGCATGGGGGGAGGGGCAGGGATTTTTGCTACCAGTTCTCCAAACCACCCGCCTCCATCGCTACCGGATTGGGCGATCCAGTCTGAACTGGGAGCATTTCACCCCTGCACCTGCCAAGCCACACCACACCCACCAAGCCATGTCCACAGAATCAGTACTAAAAAAATTTGGATTTCACCACTGGATCAAAGGTACTATTACTCTCCAATTGAAGAGTATATATGTAGCTCAGGGTTGAACCATAGAGGCCTTGGTTCTGTCTGAACTTTGTTGATTGCTTGCAGGCTTTTAATTTCCCAAGTAGGTAACATCACTGATGGACAAACAGAAAAACAAATGTAAGAATGGACAGAATGACAGATGGACAAAACCGACAGTCATCTGGCCAGACCAGACAGGTGGATAGACAGCACACAGATGGAAAGAGTCATAAACAAAAGGATGGTCAGACAGAAGGATGAACGGAAGGATGAACAGACAGACACATGGATATATAGATGAGAGACAGATGAACAGAAGGACAGGCTATTGGATAGATAGATGAATGGATAGACAGACCAACAGACACACAAAAGGATAGATGGGCAGATGGAGAAATATAAGGACAGACAGATAGAAAAATGAACAGACAGGATAGACAGGCAGACATATAGATAGATGGAGAGATGACAGTACAGACAGACAGGTGGATAGACAGGCAGTAGATAATGGATAGATGGACAAACTGCATCTGCAGACAGTAGACAGATGGATATACTCTGGACACTGTCCATGTGTTTGTCTGTCTGTCCATCTATCTGTCCACATAGATATACAGACAGGGGGATGGACAAACAGACAGCCTATTGGGCAGATGGATAGGCAGCAGATGGATAGTCACTTAGGTAAACAGACAGATGGAGAGACAGACAGACAGACATGGAGAGAGGACAGGCAAACAGATGGACAAACATCCTGTTGAAGAGATGGATAGCAGTCAGACAGATGGCTAGATGGGCCAACAACAAAGGACAGATGGACAGACTGACGTGGATGGACCAGTGGATAAACAGAGAGAGGGAAGGATGGACAGACAAAAAATGAACAAATGGAAGGATGAACAGACAGATATACAGATGGATATGAATAGATCGACAGATCAGACAGACATATAGATGAGCCCACAGACAAACAACCTGACAGACAGTTGGACAGCCAGCCAGAGAGACAGAAGGACAGACTGATACATAGGCAGACAGAGGGACAGACAGATGGACTGGGGGACATACAGCCATAAAGAGGCAGACAGACAGATGGCCACTATTACTCTCATTAGCCATTAGCTGGATAAATATAAGATACATAACTCACTATCATTATGAATGTTTCCTTGTTGAGGTCTGAGCTTGGTTGTTTTCTTGCAGACGTTTCATTGCACCCAAACTAAGTAACATCATCACTAACATCGTATATCTGTATGTCCCTCAGTCCATCTGTCTGTCCCTCTTATCTGTCTGTCCACACGTCAGTCGGTCTTCCTGCCTCTCTTGTTGGCTGTCCAACTGTCTGTCTGTGGGTCCATCTTTGTGTCGGTCATTTCAAACCTGAGCTACAAATATTCTCCTTTATATGACTGCATTGGAAATGTTGTATATGGAGTAGACAATTCTACTGCCTTAGCACTGTTTCCATTAGAAAAAAAAACATATCTTTAGCCTTCCACCTCATGGTTATGCTTGTAAATATGCAGGCAATGCCAGTAGAAATCTGTAAAGCCAGTAATTTGGAGAAAGCAGAGGATTTGTGGGTAAGACAAATAATATTCTATTCTTTGATGCCGATGTTCATATTAGATAGAGAAGACAGATTGAAACTGCCTCATGACCCTGGAGGTTGGAGGATGGGGATAAGGTGACAGATAACAAAAACCAGGTTGCTGTCTTTTCTGTGCTTTAAAGGTGTGTATGCTTGTGTTAGAAGTTGCTAGTATCAGTAAAACAGACAGGTTTGGGGGTCTCCTTAAAAGAGCAGAATGAAGATGCATCAGATCAACCCACAGAAGGGTTCCTCCCACAATGTTATCCTCCATTCCTGCAGCAAAGATAATTTTAGAACTTGTGCTGCTTTTCTAAGTCATTGCAGAAAGTACGGTATATAATCTGTAACCTTGTGGTCTTACTCAAGGTACAGGTAGGTCTTGACTAGTGCTGATAAAGAATCCCACAAAAAGGTCTCATTATTCAGCTTTGCACTATTCAAAGTGATATTTCTGTGGCAAACAAAGTTAAGTGGTTCCAGCTTGATGGAAATAGGCAGTGAACATTTTTTAAACGCAAATTTGTGTATGTTTATCGATGAAATATGAAAGATTAAAAGAATATATTTGGAAGTCACACAGTCAATATATAGTAGAAAGCATAATTTTAAAAAATTCTCAATGTTCCTGTTGATAAGAATATTGATTTATTAATAACATTTAAAAAATCAAGTGAACAAGGACAAACTAGAGGATAAATCAGGGGTGAAATCCAGCAGGTTCTGATAGGTTCTAGAGAACCGATAACAGAGATTTTGATTAGTTCGGAAAACTGGCAAATACCACCCCTGGCTGGTCCCAGAGTGGGGTGGGAATGGAGATTTTGCAATATCCTTCCCCCAGGAGTGGGGGGGGGGGGAATGGAGATTTTGCAGTATCCTTTCCCTGGAGTGGGGTGGGAATGGAGATTTTGCAGTATCCTTCCCCTGCGATGCTCACCAAGCCACGCCCACAGAACCAATAGTAAAAAAATTTGGATTTCATTACTGGGATAAATCCATAGTCAAAGCATAACCTTCTCTCTGCTGTATTCTGCTGTAACTCTTCAAAATTAACCTCTTCTTTTTTTTCTACTTTCTTCGAACAGAGCTGTCCTTTGCTCCATTTTGCACACATGATGTGTGTGTTAGCATTTGAAACCCAAAACACAACAGTGCATGTGCTAGCTTCAACTGTACATGTATTTGCTTTGCATTAAGTCAATTTTGGCTTGCATTAAATATGACCTGATATCAATATATAATTTGCACTAAATCAAATACTGCACTATTTGAACTTGTACTAACCAGGACTTATCCGTAGTTCTGAATGCCAATAAAAGATACTTTTTGCATCTTTCTCCAAATACCTTGGTGGCTTATTGAAGTGGGCACTTTCCCCACAACAGAAAGAACTCCACTATGGTGCTTGTCTCCTTCTGCCAACAGGTAATGGGCAATGCAGATGTGGCCATTGCCAATGCCAGGCCAATTACACTGGCAGTGCGTGTGAGTGCAGCCTGGATACCAGTGGATGCACCCAAGAGGGCAAAATCTGCAATGGGCATGGCCACTGCGTCTGCAACCGATGCCAGTGTGACGTTGGGTGGTTGGGCAGCCACTGTGCTGACCACCAGATGCCCTGTGAAGTGCACAGGTGAGGCTGAGGGGAGGGAGCCAATGGATGGAGGGAAGAGACTGGCTGCTTGTTCATGGTTTCTTTTAACCAGGAGGGCTTCGTTCAGCAAAGTTCATTGTCAGTCACTGCCCTGATTAAGCCAAAGAGAGAACCATTACCATGTACTTTGATTGGATTTGATGCCAATGACATTGCACTTTTCAGTGGTTCATCAGTACTGCACAGGAGCACTGGATATTTCCAATGCAAGTTTCCTTGAGAAAGTTGACATTCTAAATCCTTTCATTTAGTTGGACTATCAGTGGGCATCAGTGAAGCAGACAGGCCAGGCACTCGGGATAGCTTAAAACAGGGTTGCAAAAGCTGAGTTGCTGGGGTTGTCTGAATCTACTGAATTGCATGGTCTCTAGAGTATCACCCAAGGTTGCCACCACATTTTAAGTGACAGACGGGGGAATATTAGCAAGTAACTGGAGGGCTCCATGAGTTTTTATATTCCTAGCCAGCACACTGATAACATTTAGAACTGCAGTCCTAGCATTTTCAGATGATGCCAGCTTTAGGAAGATTTCATTGGGCTTCACTATGCTACTACAGGTAACCCTTGACTGACAACCACAATTGTAAGGGGTTTGGACTAGAAGACCTCCAAGTTCCCTTCCGACTCTGTCTATTCTGTTCTGTTCTGTTCTGTTCTGTTCTGTTCTGTTCTGTTCTGTTCTGTTCTGTTCCGTTCCGTTCCGTTCCGTTCCACTATTCTATTCTATTCTATTCTATTCTATTCTATTCTATTCTATTCTATTCTATTCTATTCTATTCTATTCTATTCCATTCCATTCCATTCCATTCCATTCCATTCCATTCCAATATTCTGTTCTGTTCCGTTCCATTCCATTCCATTCCATTCCAATATTCTGTTCTGTTCTGTTCTGTTCTGTTATTCTATTCTATTCTATTCTATTCTATTCTATTCTATTCTATTCTATTCTATTCTATTCTATTCTATTCTTCGATTCGATTCCAATTCCATTCCCATTCCCATTCCTCCACTCCACTATTTTCTATTCTATTAATATACTGTTTCCTCCAAAATAAGACATCCCCTGATAGTAAGCCCAATAGGGCTTTTGAGCACATGACAATAAGGCCAAGCGCTTATTTCAGGGTTCAAAAAAAATATAAGATAGGGTCTTATTTTCAGGGAAACATGGTATTATTTCTATTTCTATTCTATTAATTTCCATTGCTAAGCAGTGATTGTTAAGTGAGTCACACCTGATTTTTATAATCTTTTTTTGCCATGGTTGTTAAGTAAATCACTGCAGCTTTTAAGTCATGCAGTTGCACATCATGCAGTTGTTCAGCAAATCTGGCTTCCCTCATAATCTTGGCTTGTTGGACCAGTGGACATGGCAACCACACGATCCTAGGGCACACATCATAAACACATGCCGGTTGCCAAGTGCTCAAATTTTGGCTACATAATTGTGGGGATGCTGCAGTGGTAGTAAGTGTGAGGACTAGGATTGGTTGTAAGTCCCTTTTTACAGTGTCATTATAACTTTGGATGGTCACTAAACGAATCATTTTTTTAAAAAAATTGATTTATATGCCGCCCTTCTCTGGAAACCTAGGGCGGCTTACAATGCGCTAAGCAATAGCCTTCAAAATTTTGTATATTTATACAAAGTCAGCTTATTGCCCCCACAAACTGGGTCTTCATGACACTGTATCAGCTTGCATTTCTGTTTATGCTAGTAACTCTCACCCCATTTAATAAGCAAATTGGATCATTAAGAGCTTCATTAGAGAAGGAACTTTTTCTGTGTGATCATATAGTATTGTTCCAAATTATAATTATGCGAGCTAAAAATCTGCCCCTTTTAGGTTTGTATGTATATATGCTTGTTTATCATCAGACTTATAGATGGTCTTAATCAGAGTTTACAACTTCAGGCAAATCAAATTTAAAACCACCTTCAGAACACGTGCTCATCTTTGCCACCAGGGATTCATGATATAAAAAAGGAATCTGAAAAAAATCTCCCATCCCCATCACCAACTGGTTGAATCACATTTCGCTGCAGTAATTGCCCGGGTGATCAAACCATTCTCCATTGGTGCTAGCAGTGTTTGGGTGTCTGGATGTGTGTGGGGGCCATATTTTATGCTAAGCAAGAGTAAATAAAAGCCCCCAGTTTAAAAAAAAAACCTGCATATCTGTTGGCAGGGATTGTGCCGAGTGCAAGGCTTTTGGGACCGGACCACTGAGTCAGAACTGTAGCAATTCCTGCAGCCAAACGGTGAGAATGTTGGTGGCCCCTGTGGATGAGAGATGGTGCCAGATGAAGGGAGGATATGGGCGCCTCCTCATCTACCTCATTGAGAAGGACAAGACAGGAAGCATCCTTCTGACAGTGAATGACCAAAAGGGTGAGTTGCCAGGGGAAGAAGTTGTGAGCATGTGCTGTTATTCTTTTGCAGTGTTGGGATTTTCCTGAGACAAAAGAAAAAGAAAGAAAGAAAGAAAGATAGATAGATAGATAGATAGATAGATAGATAGATAGAAAGAAAGAAAGAAAGAAAGAAAAGATAGATAGACAGAAAGAAAGAAAGAAAGAAAAGATAGATAGATAGATAGATAGATAGATAGATAGATAGATGATAGATAGATAGATAGATAGATAGATAGATAGATAGATAGATAGAGGGTTTCTGGTGGGATCCTGACCCAGGATCTGCTTATATGCTAGGCAGCCTCTGATGCTATAGCAGGCAAGAGAAATCTGCATACATTTCTATAAGGAGCTCTGGCAGAATCAAATTTCTAAACCAACTGCTTGTTAACCATGTTTTGCTGAATAAACCACAACTCACTGAATTTTTCCCATTTGAACTACATAAGTAAGTCATGTTATGTCTTAGTGTAATACGTAAATCTAACCTGTATGCTTTCATACATCATTTGCCCCTCGATAACCTTTTGATACGATCCTGTAAAATTAAATATATCTAAAAAAAAAAAATCTTTTTTTTTTTGCATAAGTATTGGCTCTAGATGGCAGTTTGTTGCTAGCAGTTATACACAAAGATGAATGAAGACAATGGCTGGGTTCTATTTTTGGTTAGCTCTGGCAAATCTTTGGTTGACTGGCCATCACAATTAAGCATATTGCACTTAGTGCAGTGGATGAATCTAGCACATAATTCTTGATGCCAAAATGAAAATTGCTGGCTCTTCAATGACCCCCACTCATGTCCTTCTATTCTGTAAAGAATGCCATTTAATGATAATACTAGAGAAATGTCATCAGCAGACATGAGAGCTTCCCAGAGTTGCTCTTTGGGGAACAGAGCACTATAAGCCGAGAGAGTGATGGCAGACCTTCACTCCTGAAGTTCACTCTCCAGCAAATACCACATTACTTGACAAACCTAGCTCTGTAGGCAGGTATAAAACAACCTTCCCAAATTGATATCCTCCAGTCTGCAAAAGAAATAACATTTAATCTTGGTCCAAGGAAGAAGCCCTACTATGGGAAGGTGTGCATGGATGCTACAGAGCAAGGCACAGGACACATGGCTACAATGGAAGAGAGAAAAGGGAGGAAATAGCAAAGGAATGGGCGTTTTTTCCCTGTGAGACCGGTCTATCAGGGAAACCTGGTCCACCCAACTATGGGACGGAGCATACTGCTTCCACTTCTGCCTTTCAGCCCCAATCCAGGAGCCTTCGCAGGCAGTTGCTTTTGCGACAAACTATTTTTGTGTTGAATGTATATTTTACCAACAACGAAATAAGGGAGACTAGTATAGATCTATTTCAAGCTATTTAGCTCTCATCAGCTAGCCATACCCTTTCTGGGATTCGAAGTAGCCCGGGTTCGAATCCCAGAAAGGGTATGGCTAGCTGACGACAGCTAAATAGCTTGAAATAGATCTGTACTAGTCTCCCTTATTTCTTTGTTGGTAAAATATACATTCAATAGCAAAGGAATGGAAAGCAGCTTCCCCCACTCCTGGTGGGAGTGTTGGCAACTTAGATAACTCCTGTGCTTCTTTTCTTTCTATCCTGCCAGTGCCAGATTCTACCAGGCAGCCGAACCTGATGCCAGCGTTAATGAGTGCGCTGATGGTGGTGATCATAGGGGTGTTTCTCATTGCCCTGTCCCGTGGCGTTGTGGAGATCTGTGACCGGAGGAAGTTCAGACGCCTTGAAAAAGAACGAAAAAATGCCATGTGGCCTCAGGTCAGTGCCCTTCGAAGCATCTTCAACTTGCAAAGCCATCCTGAGAGAGACAAACCTGACCCACCGGGAGGCTTTGCACCTTGGGAAACATCTGCAGAAAATATGAAGGACAGAGCTCTTCCTCCTGGAAAATGTAAAACATGTGTATTATTCGCATATTGCATATAACCAGTGGGATAACTTGCCTTCAGAAGTTGTGGGTGCTTCATCACTGGAGGTTTTTAAGAAGAGATTGGACAGCCACTTGTCTGAAATAGTATAGGGCAGCAACCCCCAACCTTTTGGGCACCAGGGACCAGTTCCATGGAGAGAGGTTTTTCCGTGGAACGGGGGAGGAGGGACATGATTTCATATGCTGCCTGCATCCAACAGGTGGGGCTTCACTTCTTTAAGCGGACCAGCTACTGGCATGCAACGACCGGGTGCTGGTCCATGGACCAGGGGTTGGGATCCCTGACATAGCATCTCCTGCTTGGGCAGGAGGTTGGACTAGAAGACCTCCAAGGTCCCTTTCCAGCCCTAATCTGATGTATGTATGTATGTATGTATGTATGTATGTATGTATGTATGTATATATGTATTTCTCTTTAGCCAGGTTCTTCCTACGTAAACCAAGATTTTTCTGCAGCCCTAGTTGAGTGAAATCCCAATCCACTAGTTTCTAGGCTTTTTTTCCCAGCATGATGATGCCCATTGGGAGACACTATACACACATACACACAGTATATATAAGTGTGTGTGTGTGTATACATATGTGCATATACATATACATGTATACATACATATACATACATATATGTATATGTATCCATCTTTATCTCAAGTAAGCATACAAGGAGGGGCATTTTGTTGCTTGTTCTTAACCATACATGTTGAGCAGTGCTGTTTTTCTACCTACCATTGAGGACATGAGCAGCTTGGCATCCTCCTGAGGACTGGACTATAGCTCTCCTCTGCTCGTTTGTATAACCAGGACTTATAGGGCCCCAAGCTCCACTTAGCTCTACTTGAATGGCCATAGCTTTAACAAAGCTATGAGATAAATTTAGCTTGGGTGCCTCAAGGCCTTCTAATGCAATTCAGTTAACTCAAGCACAAACCATCAAGATCTTTTGCACAAAAACAGACACTACTCTTGCTTTTCTAGGAATTGACACTTTCTAGTTGGTGTCAATTGCAGCAACCTCGCTCCGAAGGTAATGAAGAGGAGAGGAAAGGAGAGAAGAGAGTAGAGTTGGAAGGGACCTTGGAGGTCTTCTAGTCCAATCTTCTGCTTAGGCAGGAAACCCTATAGCATTTCAGATAAATGGTTGTCCAATCTCTTCTTAAAAACTTCCAGTGTTGGAGGGTTCACAACTTCTGGAAGCAAGTTGTTACTTCTAGAGGCAAGTTGTTCTTTGGAAGCAATGCATTGTAATGCAGTTTACTCAATCCTAATTTCTAGATGTAGACTAGTTAGTATGTGGTTCCGTGTGTCACACCAACATAGCATAAAAATGTATGAATCCTCCTTTCTGAGATAGCTTCTGAGTGAGTTCTGGGGAAGTAGGGAATGGGCTTTTTCAAAGATGACCTCACTTGCAGATGAAGGAGCTTCCTGCTGACTTGAGCTACAAATCCAGCATTTGCACTTTGCCCTGATCTTCTGATTTCTTTTTCCAGATGAACAACGCCAAGTTCAAGAGCGCCACCACAAGAGTCGCCAATAAAGGAGAATATTTGTAGCCCAGGGTTGAAATGAGGGGTCCTTGGTGCTCCCTGAGCTTGCTTGTTTTCTTCCAGATGCTTCATTACCCTAACTAGGTAACATCACCAGTGCTAGTAAGGAGTGCTGTTTGCTGTCAGTTTATATTCTGGCATTTTGCCCGTCTGTGTGAGGGGTGAGGGTGCAGTCTTAGGGATTCTTTGGTTGAGCTGTTTACTGATGGCTCTTTGGTAGTTTCTTGATTGGGGTATTTCTTACTTGATTATTGGTTTGAAGTTGACTTTGGAGTTAATCTATGCTGATCTGAATGCTGATTAATGGTTGAAAGGTGCTGGAGTCTTTTTCTCTTTTGGGCTGGTTGATTGTCTGTTTTGCATAGTCTGTAGAAGTTGTTAATGCCTATGTGTCTGTTGATGGCTGATTTGTTAGAGTGCCAGTCTTCTAGAAATTCCCTGGCATTTTTGGACTTGGCCTGATTTAGGATTGTCACATTTTCCCAATTGAAACTATGATTAAATCTTTTCTACATGTTGTGAAATTAAATAATTTTTATCATGTCTTCCGACTGGCCAGTTGGTGTTCTGCCAGTCTTCTGCCTGTTTGTCCTACATAGTGGTTGTTGCAATTCTTACATTGTGCGTTGTAGATGACTCCTGTTTTTTTTCTTCTGGGATTGCTGGGTCTTTTGGTTTGCTTAGGATGTTTTGAAGGGCTTTAGTTGGCTTGCGTGCTATGCTGATTCCATATGGTTGTAGTAGTCTATTTGTGGTTTTTGAGATATTCTTGATGTATGGCAGCATAGTTTTTTTAGGGCTTGTATTGGTTGTGCTGTATTGGATTGAGTGGTCAGGGACCTTTCGATAAAGTTGCACGAGTATCCATTTTGTTGGAATGTGTTGTATAGATGCTCCATTTCCTTTTTCTGTTCTGGGTTACTGTGGTGTGATTGGGCTTGTTTAAATACAATACAGTCCTTACACAGTTTCTCTTGTGGGAGTTTGGGTTATTGCTTTGGTAGTGGAGCACCGAGTTAGTACGGGTGATTCTTCTGTAGACTTGCGTTTCTAGTTTGCCATTGTGCTCTCTGCTGATCAGGATGTCCAAGAAGGGTAGCGAGTTGTTTTCTTCTTCTCTAGTAAACTGGATTCCTTTAAAAATGTTATTGATGGTTCTGTGGGTGTTCTCTAATTGGTCCTTTTTTTATTATTATTATTACCACAACAGTCATCGACCCCCAGTACAATGGTTATGAAAACACTGCAAATACAACTTGACAACACTGTGCCAACAGCTTTGGAGGAGAGACACCTGCATGAGAATTTCCCCTGAGCAAGCCCTAGATGTAGTTCGACCTCCATCACCAGCTAATCTCAAATGGGTTCGAAATAATGAATCAACATGTCTGGCAAAATCTCAAAGTGGTCAACCAATAAAACCTTTATTGCATTGTGCTTTCACTTGACATCATGTATTTTATGCTTGGAAACACAGCCTATTGATCAGGGTCCTGAAATGCTGCAGCTGTTTTTCAACATTATGCATAAAATTAAATGTTCACCTTGAGCAGAACCTCACATCTTTTGTATATGCCTCACTTTGATGCACCTCCTCTAAATGGCTCATCCACATTGATTTGCAGAAGGGCTGCCACTATTCCCAGTACTGTTAATAAG
Source organism: Arizona elegans (assembly GCA_022577455.1). Lineage (NCBI taxonomy): Eukaryota > Metazoa > Chordata > Lepidosauria > Squamata > Colubridae > Arizona > Arizona elegans. Next base: position 20,501,606 of record JAKOOJ010000003.1, read on the forward strand.
GGTCATTCCTCACTTGCACCTACCCATGGCAAAAACTTGTCCTGGAAAGATCTTTCTGATGGGTCCCTGTGGTGTGGTTTTCATTTCACCTCCAGGTAAAAGAACTTTAAGCTGTCATTGGCTCTATTGGTGGTGTCAGCAACAGCCACAAAATTAAACACTGCCACTTATTGAGACGAAGTCATAGGGATAGTCATAGAGAGCTTGTTTGGTGTAGTGGTGAAGATGTTGGCCTAAAAACCAGGAAACTGTGAGTTCTAGTCCTGCCTTAGGCATGAAAACCAGCTGGAGGACTTTGGGCCAGTCACTCTCTCTCAGCTCAACCTATCTCACTGAGTTGCTGTTGTGAGGAACATAGGGGGAAAGTATTAACTATTCACTACCCATTCAGTTACCCATAAATAAAAGGCAGGATAAAAACATCTAATAAAAAAAGTAAATAAAATAGGGATCATTTCCAAGCTTTGGGCCCACAATCAATCTTGTCCGCCACCCATTCTGCTGTTGTATCCGAATAGCCAATGTGCACAACCCTGGCAACGCTGCATCTTTTAGCACTGGGTTTCTCCTTGTATTCTTCAGGCAATCCAATTTCACATTGGACTAATTTAGTGATGTCTTAATGGCGGACAGACAGCACTAATTAAGCCAAAGTAAAATGTCCAACAAGAGCAAACACCCCTTCTTTCCAATGAAGTTAGGTGGTTTAAAGTTTCCGTACTCCACCAATATGCAGAAGGTTGGAAATTGGTCATTTCTGGAACCAATAACCTGGAAGTTTAGGAATCGGATGTTTAGCTTCCAGCATCACCTCTGATCTGGGCATAGTCAACATAAAACCTACCTCTTTCTCACAGCACACTTACAGCAATATTCTGAGCAGCCATCATGGCAA